>JAJOZX010003869.1:132500-235000 GCA_023014485.1 Bathynomus jamesi
ACAGAATTATGTCGGTTGACGTGGCCATTTAATTTAAAAGATGCTTCATCACTCCAGATGATCTTTTCAGGAAAGGTGGCGTCCATTGCACAGAGTTGTCGAAAGATCTCACAAACTCCACGCGACGGTCATGATCATCTTCGTTCAGTGCATGGAGCAAGTGTGTACGATATGGCCTCAAAGTGGGCATCGTGTAGCATTCTTATAATTGATCTTTGTGAGATGCCAATTTCTTGCTCAGCTCGTCTGGTGGACTTCCGTGGACTACGAGCGAAAGCAACTTCAACAATCTGCTTGTTTTCGTCGGTACAGACAGACCTTGGTCGTCCTGGTTTGGAAGATCTTCACATGAACCTGTTGATTCAAAGCGTTGAATGAGGCTGGCTACCGTGTCTCTTTTATTGAACGATCAAATCTTTCATTAAATCGGCGGCATGTCTCGCTCTTGTTGTCCGTTCGGTAAATTTTTTTTACAATGAAGACACGTTCTTCCATTGTAAAGCGTTGGTTGCTCGCCTTTGCCATAATTGGGGCCTTCAAAATTGACCGAAATAAGATGTGTCCACAACCACCTGCTGCTACAAACTGAATTAAGCGGTTAGCCTAGCTAGGCTACCCGTTTAGCCTAGGCTATCGGGTGTTACGTAATCGATGCAATTATCGCTAGAAACTTCCAAAGCTGAAACATCAAAAAGCTGCCCGGTTACTTCTGCCTCACCCGGTACAGGTATATTTATTTTTCTCTCACCATCCTCTTTATCTTATCCCCTTTTTCCGTTATCATTCTCCCCCCTCCCTTTGAGAGATTAAAATTTTTGCTTTTACTTGCCCTCTCTTTTCCCTTCACTCCCCTTAGTGGCTCTCCCATCGTTTCCCCACCTTTACTTGGCATTATCACCCTTCATCCCCTCTTCTTAATTGCTCACATACGTACTGATCTGCCGAAATGCCTCAAAATACGAGAGCCACCCAATATATGTTGCCCCACCTATTTTTTTTCTCTCCAAGTTTCCTTGTAAAGTTCCAGAAATTTTGTACACAAGTAGTTACATACCTTTTTTACAAGTTTTTATTTTTCCACATAGTCTCCATCCTTTTCTAAGGCTTTCCTCCACCTCGAAACAACGGCCTTTATTCCTTGCTGGTAAAAGTCCGCTGGATTCCGCTGGAGCTACCTCTTAACCTCCTCAACAACCTCATCGTCACTCTGAAACTTTCTTTGAACGAATAGCATCCTTCATTGACCCAAACAAATGGAAGTCTGAAGGTGCCAGATCCGGGCTGTATGGAGGGTGGGGTAGCATAGTCAAGCGCATTTTTGTGATGGCCTCTCTTGTTTGCAAACTGTTGTGTGGTCTTGCGTTATCGTGCAAAAGAAGAACGTCTTCCAGTTTTCTCTCCGGTCAAACTCGTTTTATACGTCTCTGGAGTCTCTGTAGGATAGCAATAATGCCTCTGAGTTGATTGTTTGTCCTTTCTTCAAAATGTCCACCAGAATCACCCCTTTCATGTCCCACAAGATGGTGGCCATAACCTTTCCTGCAGAGAGAGCCATTTTGAATGAACTTTTTCTTGCGTGGGGAGTCTGTGTGATGCCACTCCATGGATTAGCGTTTTGTTTCAGGTTCAAAGTGGTGTACCCAAGTCTCATCCCCAGTCACAGTTCGTGAAAGGAAGTCATCCCCTTCGGTCTCGTATCGAACCAACGACTCAGAAGCAATTTCTTTTCTTTGGGCTTTGTGATCTTCAGTCTGTTCGCGAGGAACAAACCGTGAACACACTTTTGAGTATCCCAGTTGCTGAATTATCGTATTCACACTTCCTTCACTAATTCCTAGTTCCAGTGATAGCTCCTTGTATGTGATGCGCCAATTTGATCGAATCATACTGTTAGCACGTTGCATAGTGTGAGATGTCACAGCCGATGCCGGGCGACCGCTGCGTGGCTCATCATCGAGGCTGTCTCTCCCTCTCTCCGATGCTCTCACACGTTTAGACCAGCGTCCAACTGTGCCTCGATCAACAACAGCATCTCGTAAACGTTTTGTAGACGTTTGTGAATATTTCCAACTGTTTCCTTCTCTGCGGTTAAGAACTCGATAACAGCTCTCTGTTTACGACGCACATCACTGTCAGACGCCATTTTCGAAACTGCGTTAACCATCGGTTTTATACAAGGGCGTTTAAAAGCGATTTTATACAAGGAGGGGAGGTTCAAACTGGAAAATCCGGTTATGTGAAGCGCAGAAAGTTCAAACTTACTGTCCAAAAGACATTTCAGCCCCATGGCCTATTACATTGCCCAACACCAATTTTGCTGATTTAATTCTAACACCTGTTTTTAGGTAAGTTTGGTGTGCTGATTTCAAAAATCACCTTAGTTTTTGCCTATCACGTCAGGTTTTCGAGCAATCAAATACGGATATTTTGGAGATATCGCATTTTGGCAGGGTTATGCCCAATTTTTTTCTTTTCAAAAAATAAGTTTTTACATACTCAGAATCAGCATGGAAAAGTAAACAATTGTGCAGGGAGTGAACTTTAATATACAATGGTAATATTGACACACAAAGTGATTAAAAGTGTTTAAATAAGCAAAAAATGAATTCATATTAAAGCAAGCACGGGACCAGTTTTTTTAACATTGTCTTTTTCTTGTTTTCTTACTTTTCAGTGCTGATAAATTTTCTCTTATAGGACTTCCTAGAATGAGAGATGTCAAGACAATCTCTTTGCAGGCTCCAGCAGTAGTCAGCCATCATATGGGTATCCCATCTTCCTTGGTATCGTTCTTCCATCACTTTGATATCTTGGTGGAACCTTTCACCTTGCTCTTCACTAACATCACCAAGATTTTCTGGAAATTTATCCAGATGACTGTTGAGATAGTGAACTTTAATGCTCATGTTGCAACCCAACTGCTGAAAGTTTACAAGTAAATCCTTTACAAGATCTTTATAATTTTCAGACTTTTTGTTTCCTAGGAAGTTCTTAACTTCTGCCACAAAAGCATTCCAAGCTCTTGCCTCCATTTCGGTCATTGAGTTACTGAACTGTGTACATGTTGTACATGACCTTTAGATTTAATGCACAGATTTGCGTTTTCCACAGATAAAATTTTAACAGCAAAACAGCTATTAAGAGGTCTCAAAAATCATCAATTTTGATAAGCGCCCTTCATGGATCACCCAAAATAGGCATATTGCATTGCACGAAAACCTGATGTGATGGACAAAATCTAAGGTGATTTTTGAAATCAGCACATCAATATTATCCAGAAACAGGTCTTAGAATTAAATCAGCAGCAAAAATCTTTTTTTGTTTTTTTTGTTGGGCAGTGTTATTTAGCTAAGAAAAGAAGGTGGGGCAAAATATATTAAGTGCCCCTAGTACAAGATTTTAAATGCCTTAGTTTTTCTATATACAGACACAGAGGTCATACTTGTATTGATATGCTGTGACAGATCTGAGGAGAGTTGGAACAGCGTCTTCATATTTAATATGTGAAAGATTGAGTTGGATGTGCCAGGATGACACGAATGCAGAGCTGGTGATAATTCTTTAAGTAGAATGGCGTGGGTAATTTGATGAGTTTATGCCTTGTGTTGAAGTTTAAAGCTCCATTGAATGGTAAAGAAAGGTATAAGACATCCTTTGGGACTATGGTTGTGTCCTTAGATATGGGGTCGGTCAAACTATTTGAAACTCTGCTAGTCGTAGATTTTACTAGTCTTAAAGGAAAACCATTCTAAGAAAGTTGGTTTATAAATTTTAATTTATTATGAAGTTTAAATTAATGTGAAGAGATACTGAACGCTTTGTTGGTCAGGATTGAAATCAAGTTCCGTTTAAAATTCGAAGGGATGAAGGAGGAGAAATTGCTCAAATTGGTGGTAAGACCAGTAAATGTCGGCTTGCGATAAACGTTGATTTCCAAAGAAGAATGAGTTTTGGATATCTTAATATCCAGTAAGGATAATGAATTGCTGGATTCAATTTCTGAAGTAAATTCGATGTTGGGGTGTTTAAAATTCAAGTAATCAAGGAATTGATGAACGTGTTCGGGGGATTTGAATAGAAGAAACGTTTTATCAATATATCTTTTGTAAAAAACAGATACGCGGGACAATCATTCATCTATTTTGTTTCATGATGACTGAGGGACGTGTTTGCTAGGGTGGGGCCAAGGGACACCCATTTGGACACCAAATTATTGAAAAAATTAATCACTGAATATAACTATAAGATCATCAACTGAGAATTTTAATACTACTTTCATCTGATATCTGTCGAAACCACGAACTATCAGCATTACTGAAAAGGGTATCGATACAAATATTAATGGTTTCTCCAACAAGAACGTTGGTGAATAGGATTTTGTCTAAACTGGGCCATTGTGTAAGCGTCATTGTTGAATGTGGTGATTTCTTTAAGAAAGGAAAAAGAATCTTGTACTGTACACAGTGGTCAGGAAAAAAACACATATCTTTAAGAACATGTATTTCAGAAACGAACGAGTAACGAGACAAAATAAAATTTGAAATTACAATCGTGTACTTTTGTGTTAATATAAACATTTCTATACAATCATAAAAATCTAGAAGGGCATGATATGCTCAATCCAGCGCCCTCTCTGCCCTCACACCCATTGTAATCTGGTGAGGAAGTTGTCCATCACAGCTGTGATTGTGTCTTGCTGGATTCGTCTCACTTCTTGTCAGATGTTAGCTTTGAGGGTGTCTGTATACCTAGAATTTGGGTTTTTGTACATCTCATTCTTACGATAACTCCAGAAAAAGAAAATGCACGGGTTCAGGTCGAGGTTGTGTGATGGCCATTCTCGCTCCGTGCGTCGCGATAGGATCCTGTCCTGCAACTTCTCTCTCAGCCAGTCCAGCACCACGTTGGCTGTGTGAGGAGGAGCACCATTATGCATAAACCAGAGATCTTTTCAATTGATATCATTACGTCTCTGAATTGCTGGCCTGGCAAAATGGAGGAGGTTGATGGGCTGGTGTTCCCTACCTGGCTGGATGGAAGCTCAAACTTTTAGATGAGTGATCAGGTGCTTTTTTTTGCCTGGTTCCTCCACCTTTTTCCTCTTTTTACAAGCCACGTGGTCAGCACTCCTCCTTCCCTGAAGCAGCCAAGCTCCTACATACCTCAGTAGCTGAAACCGAGTGAGTGTCAGATCATTGTCGTTCAAGAAGAGAATGCTGCTGACTCTAGGGATGCTGAGAGAGCTCCTGGTGGATGTGAGTGTGGTGTTCATAGAGCTGAATCCTCTCTCACACTCTGCTGTCGAGAAAGCAATGGCCCTAAAAACTATGACGAGAAGCTTTAGGTCTGCCGGGGCCACTTTTCCACCGATGTCTTTGTACTCTCTGAACCCCAGAACGATCTGCCTTTCTGGAAGATGGAATCTCCGACACAGCAATAGCACCTCATCCTTACTATACAGAATGTTGAAATTTACTAGATTTACTGGATACATCATATACATGTGATGACGATGTAGTCATGAGTCTGATCTTCAGTGAGTTTGCCAAAATGTTGAAAAAACGCTGGTGACCGCTCTCCACGTCAGCCTTTCTTCCTGAGTGGAGTGCAATACTTTAGAATTCCAACTTATCTATTGCCTCAGATTTGTGAACTCACCTTGTCGCTCACTAGCATGAGCTTCAAACCTTGATCTTCCTCGAAATCAAAGTATGAGCTTCCAGGAGGGTAATGGAGTCGCTCTGCAGTTTAAAAGACAGTTCAGCCAGTTCTGTCAAGGCATTCCTCATTAATCCAATATTCTTGACGAAAGCTGTAGCTGTCAGACTTTCATAAAGCCCTCTGTATTTGCTCTGTTCCTTGCTGTTTCTCTTGGTGTCTTTAGCTGCATCATTGAAGTGTACATGCAGAGCAAGAAAAGCTGCCAAATTGTCTTCACAGTACGTTTACTGGATGCACCTTATCGAATTCCAAGTACTCTACCAATCTTCATGAATATGATTACCAGCTCCTCTGCATAGCCATGCAGCTCTCTTTGATTCTTAGGGGATGCATGGTAGAGAGCATACAGCTTATCCATTAAGTCCTGGAAGTTGTTCACACCAGCTATCTCCTTAATGGTATCTAAAACAATTATACCATTGCCTTTGTCAGGTCTTATAGCAGTTAATGAGTTTTCTGAGAACAGATTTTTGAGGCTTTGCAACTCATCAATCTCCAAATTAGATTTATTAAGAAAAGGGTTAAAAGCGCAAAAAGAAGTAAAAGTTAAATTTTGTAAACTATCAGATAAAAAGGCTAAAACTTTGTTGCACGAGTGTTTAAAAAGATTTTCAAAAAACAGTTCAAAGTTTAAAAAGTGACTAAAAATTAAGTTTTCTGGGTGTGATGGGAAACCTCAAGCCTTTACAAAAAGCAAACTTTTCAGTCTTGTTCAGAATCTTGGAAGAATGGTTAAAAATAAGATTATCATTTGTCACGGTACTGGCTGCATTCCTGGTCTCTTTAGTTCTGTAATTTTAACCATATTAATTTTAATATCCACACTGTAACGTAACTGATATATATATTTAATGCTATCAAGTTATTTTTGCGGTAGAAACCTCATTCAAATAAGAAACAAGAAGACTAGTCTGTAGGAAAACACTTTGTCTATTTATATATTGAAAGGTCATAAACACGAGAAAATCACATTAAAAACAATTATATAGTTATTTTATAAAGTTAAAGTAATACGATTAAAAAACAATAAATATTGCAAATGAAACCTAAAAAGGAGGTTACTTTTGCCAAGATAGACAATAAATATAAGTATTTAAAATTTTAAAATAATTTGGGGGGGGGGATTTGGATTTCTTGTGAAGGCAGAAAGAGTCGAAGCAGAAATTGTTGAAGAAGTAAGTGTTGTGTATATATACAGTATATACAGTTATACAGTTTATAAAGTATGTATAAAATTTTAGTTAGCAGAGAATGAGGAACAGAAATGAGTTGGAGTTCGAATCTTAATACGATTAAAAAACAATAAATATTCCAAATGAAACCTAAAAAGGAGCTTACTTTTGCCAGGATAGACAATAAATATAAGTAATTAAAATTTTAAAATAATTTGGGGGGGATTTGGATTTCTTGTGAAGGCAGAAAGAGTCGAAGCACAAATTGTTGAAGAAGTAAGTGTTGTGTATATACACAGTATATACAGTTATACAGTTTATAAAGTATGTATAAAATCTTAGTTAGCAGAGAATGAGGGACAGAAATGGGTTGGAGTTCGAATCTTTCACTTAACCCCTGGTAGCACCCAGGAAGGCTATGTCTTCTAGGGTAGCTTCAGACCAAAACTCGAACGGAAATGAAAGATACAACTTGCTGGAGGACGTGTTAAGTTGGTTTGTTGTTAAATTTTATAGAAGAATATTGAGATTATGAAAGGGGGTATGATGATTTATATTCGGGTTATGTTTGAAATGAGCATAGTTTCTAAGAGGGGTAGATCCGGTTTATTAGTTTTTGCACTCATTGAAAAGTTATTAGGTCTAGCTGGATGGTCTAACTGATGGAAGTGAAAACGTACGTGTGATTGTGAGGAGTTTTTAAGTTTATTCTTTATAAGGTTATTGTTTATGTTATCGCTAATAACTGTGTTCATCGACATGAACTTGAAGTTGGCGCGTAGTCATTAGCGTGTAGCGTCATTAGGCAAAGTGTAACGGATCAAGAGGCACATTTCAGGTTTTGTACAATTGACCTCCCTAAATTCAAAAATGAAAAAAAAAAAAATTTTGTGACAAGTGCAACACCTCCTTTTTCGCATGTGAAAATCGTGAAAATTGCTAGTTACCCATAACTTTTGGACACTTGCTTTCCTAGGGTTTGAGCTATCATTTGACCCCTTACAATGTACTGCTTTTCAGGAAAAATAGAAAAATTTATTTTTGGAATAAACATATACACTGTAGGTAGGTAGGTAGGTAGGTAGGTAGACTAGATAGTTTTATTTAGTAAATGATACATTAAAATCTTGTTTAGTTTTGAATGACGGCATAAAGTCACGGGATTTAAGTACTGCTCTAATGTAACCATTTCTTGAATCCTTTCCATACACTGCCCCAGACGCTTCAGTTACCATCCTAACACAGCGTTCTACACCTTGGGAGTGACATGGTATCCGGACAACAAGGGGCTCTTCAGTGATCTTATCGAGTTGTTCGACAGAGAACTGCTTCGTGAGTGGTGGTTCCAGTGTGCACTCCTCCACTGGTGGAAGTAAATCTTTCAAATTCTGAACACTTTGTTTGATCTTTGGTGGCCGAAATTCTCTTACTTGCTGTTGAGCAGGTTTGGGAGCTCGTTGAATGGTCTTGATTACATCGATGGCCAATTTCCGGTTTGCTTGATCTGCATCTGCAAGCATTGCCAGTAGAACATTTTCAGGGTGAGCCCAATATGCATTTCTTTGGATCACAGGCCATGTGACAGTCTTGCTAGCTGGTGGTAGTAATCGTAGCAGCTTGATTTGCTCCAGGAAATGTTTTGGGCCATCTGTGCACCTTGGATGGCACTTGATGCTAAACCATATGGGTCTATAGTGGCACACGACAAACTGTGTGAGTGAATACAGTTCATCACTTGGCTGCGCCATCGCTACATATAGCCGACAAATTCTGCTGGCAGTTGTAACCCATCTTGCATGGGAGATTGGTCCAGACTTCTCTCGTAGAAGATCTTCATTAATGATACCAGTCCTTATCGCCTTCATCATTCTGTAGAGGTAGGCTTGGTCACGACTCAATTCAGTAAGGTCAACATCCGGAGTGTGTGGCCATCAGCAATATATTGAATTCCTCTAGAGGAAAGTGGCAAACTTTCACATGTGGCCAAAGCTTTGCCAATTGATCCTTTCCATTGAGTTGCAGATTCTGTTGGGCCGATGAGTTCCTTGCACAAGTGGCGCAGTGGGAGTTCATTTAAATGCAGACTACAGATGAACCAGTGCAAAGGGCGACCCAGGCGGCACTCTAGCAGGTGTATTGCTCCACTTCTGTGCCCTGTGTTTGTGGCTGTGCTGTCGGTTCCCACTGCAATTATCTTGTCTGCAATACCCATTTCTTCAATCGCATTTTGAAGTCCATCCGCAATGACAGTGCCAGTTCCTCATTCCAGTGTCAGATGGCTTAGATAGAAGGTTCCAGGCTCTCCGACCAGCACATAGTGGTCCTCAACTTTTTTTGTGCTGTACCATTTGTTCCCCTTTTTCTCTTTGACAAGTGTCATGTCTTTCCGCCCATCAAAAAATAAAGCAGTGACTTCCACAGCGTGGTAAGTTACTGCTTCCTTCAGATCCCTCCGTACCTTCTGCCGTGCTCTCCATACTTTGTGGTGGTCAATAACGTTTATCTGAGCATCAGAACTAATGATGCCATAGTCAACCAATGTTGCAGTGCTGATAGCTGCAGCAGCCCTGTTCGATACACCATACCGGTCAGCTTCCAAAGCAACAGTGGGAATCGGTGTGATGTTCCTGTCCTCCTGGGCACTATCACCCATCCACTCATCACCAACACTTTCACGACTGGAGTCTGCTTCTGCTTGAGCTGATTCGACCACATCTGCAGAGGATGCTACCTCTTGCCGTTCCGTTTTTCTTCTATTCTCTTCTTGTCTTTCTTGCATCCGATCCTCTCTTGACTTCCTTCTCTCCATCATCTGAGTCACATTCGTATCCACCCGACTGATCTGCATGATCCGCGTGGTTCTCTGGTCGATCAGAAAGGCATGCTCTCGTCGTGGAACTTTCATTTCTTTTTCACAGTGGCATGCAGACAGATCATCGCATTGGCAGACAGCTATGTCAAACAATTGATTCAGGCTTTCCTCGAACTTCTCTGTTTTTGTGGCCTGCTTGCCTTGCTTCGATGCTTGTGAGCCTTTTTCCATCAATCGGAGCAGCTTGGTCTTCACATTCTTGATTGGCTGTGATGGAATGTTAGCACGATTCCAAAGGTCAATGAGTGTTTGGCATACCTCCGGAAGAATCTCCCTGTTGCTGGTGTACTTGTTCTCCTTCAAGAAGAGGAAATGCCTTGCAACTTGTATACGGGTTGGAAGTTCAGACAGAGGAAGCTCTGATAGTGGAGAACCAAAGACAATGTGGCTGGCAGATCCCCGTGTTCTTTGCGTGCTCATTGTACCAGCAAAACTCAACAAGTATCACACAGGAACACTGAAACAAAAACACAAACGTATAAATAAAAAATATATATGATTATGAGTATATATATGTTATATAAGGCTTGGTTTATTGGTAAACAATAAGTTTACCAATATATATATATAAATATACTGCACACACATATGTATTATGCATATAAATATCCATAGGTATATATATACCCTAAGACATATAACAAACTTATAAACAATGTAAAACACAATAAAACAAAGAAATGTGTATAATGTATATATCACAAAACGCACCTTTCGTTAGTACCTTGCGGTTTTTGAACACCCCATCCACAGAAAAAACACTTGTTTCTCTCAAGCGAGCTAGCGTACAACTAAGAAATTCCAGGGGATGACTCACTGAGAATAATTAGAAAGCTGCCAGAAGTACCATGTCAGTCAGTGTTGCCAACTGTAATTAACAAGAATTTTGTATTTTTTACATACGAAAAAGGAGGTGTTCTGCTTGTTGCAGAAAATTTTTGATTTTTTTCTGAAATCAGCAAGGTTGATTGTACAAAACCTGAAATGTGCCTCCAGATCGCTCATGACGCTACACGCTAGTGGGCATGCCAACAAACGACGATACGCAATCTTTACATGTACTATTAAATGTCGAAAGCTCTGATTAATTATTAAATGTTTGCCTACGACTAGCCTTGTTGTCCGTTATATATATATATATATATATATATATATATGTATAATTATATATATATATATATATATATATATATATATATATATATATATATATATATATATATATATATATATATAGAATGAGAAGAGGGTCGACAAGCTTCACCTTCGTGAAATGAAGAATCATCGCACGGAACATTTGAAAGGTTGAAAGGTATATATATATATATATATATATATACACCAGTATAATAAATGATAATTATATTATTTAAGTAAATGATCGATTGGCTCGTGGTTAGATCTGATCTTTCAGTCAGAATAATAATGTTAATAATATGGAGATTAAAAGAGTGAAGTTTTTCTTTAATAAACAAAACAATAAATGATGAAAGTCACATTAACATTTCAATTAATGTTGTGCAGTTTGATGGCATTATAATGTTTAATGTTTGATGGCATTATAATGTTATAATGTTTAATGAATTGCTTTGTAAGAAAAGCCATGAGTTGCTGATTAATGTTGATAACGGAAAAGTACTGTACAATGATGAATTAAAGGTTGACATGAGTAAGGTGGCGTGCGATTAAATGACTTTTGATTAGTTAGTGAAATAATATGCGCCCGTGTAGGGTGGCCTTTGATTGCTTTTGGAATGATGCGTGGTACCAGCTCGACTGAGGGTCGCTTACAAGGGACTCTCGAATGGAGGTACAATGTGACGTCATCTTGGTCGTGGCTATGTGTCGATGGAACAATGGATTTCTGGTGAAGGCAGAAAGAGTCGAAGCAGAAATTGTTGAAGAAGACAGAAAGGGAATCTTTGAAAGTGCCTGTCTCTGTAGAAGTAAGTTTTGTGTATATATACAGTATATACAGTTATACAGTTTATAAAGTATGTATAAAATCTTTAAGGATTTTATACATACAACTATTTAGTTAACAACATTATACAGATAAGTGTTCAAATGATGAAACAAATCAAACAAAAAGTCCATAAGAATTTTATTCCTACAAATATTTTGTTAAATTGTAATTTAATCTTCAAAGTGTTCTCCATCTGCTATGATACATTTGTGAATTCTCTCTGTGAAACTCTTCATTGTTCTTCTGAACATATCGAATGGGATGCTTTTCAGTTCTTCATCTATTCTGCGGCCAAGGGCATTCACATTTGGATAGACGAAGCCCGGAGTGTAGAGTTTGTGAGGCAAATAAGCTCAAAACCAGAAATCACATGGGGTTAAATCAGGTGATCTGGCTGGCAATTCGATCGACCTCGCCGCCCAACCCCGCTTCCTTCACGGTTCGTATCCAGAATTTCACGGGCAGTTGTAGAGTAATGTGGCGGCGTTCCATCATGTTCATAAAGCCAATTCCTGCCAACGCCATTAGTAAACTGTGGCAAAACTTTGTCGCAATACCTGGCAATAGCGTTTTCCATCCATCCTATCTCTCGATATGTCAAAGGGAACTAGTCCTCACTAACCAATGCACGCCCAAACTGTTAGTGTAGATGTTTTAATGGGTTTACCCAATCGTATTTTGGGATTTTTTTCGCCCAGTAGTGAACGTTGTTTGTTTCCTTTACTCGTTTAACCGAGGACACATTCACCTGAAAATTTGATCTTTCCAAGGAAATCTGGATCACTGTTAAGTGTTCAACTTTTGTCTCGTTGTTTCAGCAAACTGCAGCTGTCTATCAGAATCATCGTCGTATATGAGCAAAGAGTAAATGGGTTTGTAAACGTGGTACACATGTGATTTCAATATTTTTGCTACTGAAAGTTTGGAAATACTCAATTCCTGTACGACTTTTCTCGATGAAATTGTTGGATCGACTTGAAAACTGGCGACGACATTTTCTTTGTTGTTGTCTCCTGCCGTTACTGGCCTTCCGCTTCTTGGACGATCTTTTACCAGGTTCCATGTTTCGAAAAGGTTGAGCTTCCAATATCGAAGATTGGTTGCATTTGGTGGTGGTTTATTATATTTTTGTTGAAATAAACACAAATTTTCTCCACATTTATCATAAGAAATAGCCCACGATACAATATACACTTTTTCTTCATTGCTGTATTCCATCGTTACTGACATGACGCTGACTGGGCTAGGGCCTAGGACAGTGGTGCTCAAACGTATGGCAATCATGTGCTATTTTATGTCATTTTTCCAAAATGCAAAGCGTAATGTGCCACTATGACTATGTCGAATAGACCTAAATTAATATACTTTTTTATATTGTACAAATAAATTGCATTATTACTAAAGCAATAAATGTCTTTTGGGCCATAAGTTTGAACTTTCTGTGCTTCACATAACCGAATTTTTCCAGTTTCAACCTCCCCTTCTTGTATAAAACCGCTTTTAAACGCCCTTGTATAAAACAGTTGGTTAACGCAGTTTCGAAAATGACGTCTGACAGTGATGTGCGTCGTAAACAGAGAGCTGTTAACGAGTTCTTAACCGCAGAGAAGGAAATATTCACAAACGTCTACAATACGTTTACGGAGATGCTGTTGTTGGTCGAAGCACAGTTGGACACTGGTCTAAACGTGTGAGAGCATCGGAGAGAGGGAGAGACAGCCTCGATGATGAGCCACGCAGCGGTCGCCCGGCATCGGCTGTGACATCTCACACTGTGCAACGTGATAACAGCATCATTCGATCAAATCGGCGCGTCACATACAAGAAGCTATCACTGGAGCTAAGAATTAGTGAAGGAAGTGTGAATACGATAATTCAGCAACTGGGATACTCAAAAGTGTGTTCACGGTTTGTTCCTCGCGAACTGACTGAAGATCACAAAGCCCAAAGAAGAGAAATTGCTTCTGCGTCGTTGGTTCGATACGAGACAGAAGGGGATGACTTCCTTTCACGAATTGTGACTGGGGATGAGACTTGGGTACACCACTTTGAACCTGAAACAAAACGCCAATCCATGGAGTGGCATCATGCAGACTACCCACGCAAGAAAAAGTTCAAAATGGCTCCCTCTGCAGGAAAGGTTATGTCCACCATCTTCTGGGACATGAAAGGGGTGATTCTGGTGGACATTATGAAGAAAGGACAAACAATCAACTCAGAGGCATATATTGCTACCCAACAGAGACTCCAGAGACGTATAAAGTGAGTTTGACCAGAGAGAAAAATGGAAGACGTCCTTCTTTTGCACGATAACACAAGACCACACAACAGTTTGCAAACAAGAGAGACCATCACAAAAATGCGCTTGACTCTGTTACTCCACCCTCCATACAGCCCGGATCTGGCACCTTCAGACTTCCATTTGTTTGGGTCAATGAAGGATGCTATTGGTGGAAGAAATTTTCAGTGACGATGAGGTTGTTGAGGAGGTTAAGAGGTAGCTGCGGCGGAATCCAGCGGACTTTTAACAGCAAGGAATAAAGGCACTTGTTTCGAGATGGAGGAAAGCCGTAGAAAAGGATGGAGACTATGTGGAAAAATAAAAACTTGTAAAAAAGGTATGTAACTACTTGTGTACAAAATTTCTGGAACTTACAAGGAAACTTGGAAAGAAAAAAAAAGGTGGGGCAACATATATTGAGTGGCCCTCGTATAACTATATTTAACGTTTTCTTTCCGGTATCTGCATTACAAAGCGTTGTATACTTGCTTCCCTCCAGCTAATTTGTCAAATATGACGCACTTAACACATGAATAATTATTCAGTAACTGCGCTCCAGGCAGTCTTAGAAGAGTTGCCAATTACCACTCCCAAAATTCTCAAATTTCTTGCTTACGCGAGGGCATTCTGAATTCAGGCTGGTGCAGCATTATAACCACTGATTTTTTTATTTGCCTTGATGAGTGTACATGTGCCACCGTCAGAGTCACAATGTGCCAGGTTTGGCACATGTGCCAGGGTTTGAGCACCCCGGGCCTCGGGACTTCCTGTTCTAACCTAGGGTCATTCCTGGCCTTGTATAGTTGCTTTGAAAATTACCACATACACTGCAGTGATATCAGTGGAATTTATTTATTATTATTTGTATATATAAAATCCTTCAAGACTTTTCTCCCAGCCTATATATACACAAAATTTATCAGCCACCTGGATTCGATTTGGCGTTCATAGTTTGGAAAACTAATTAATGGGATGAAATATTATGCATTTAGAATTCATTCCGAAATAAACTGAACATCACTTTCATGCTTTCAAATTATTCATTTGGGTTATTTGTTACACCAGAATAATCTTTGCTAGTAAATGTGAGTTATACAATATTAGTTGCTAAATATATTTTATGGTATTTTTATTGGGTAACGGACATAGCGGAGTAATTCTTAATACCTCTTCCACCATGCCTCGGGAAATAAACTATTTTCTTGCCAATATTGTCATATTGAATGTATTTATCGGTCAGTCATAAATGAAATGGAAGGCTCACATTAAATGCAGCTTTATACAGGGTGATACACAAATATGTTTCATAAATCGCGGGTTGTATTCTTGAAATAAAAGTAAAGAAAAAAGACTATAAACATAGGTCGAGAAACTCGTAGGTTTCGAGCTCTAGCACGCAACAGAAAAATTAAACTCCTAAAGATTTTTTACATTTTATGCAAATACAGTGTGATACATTTGCTTCATTAAAGTAAATGTTCGAAATTCGTCCCTATCGTCCTATTGTTCCTATTCGTCCTATGTGCCTATCAGAACTCGACGACTAATATACGTAGTTCATGCACGATGGTGCACCACCTCATTTCGGCCGTTTAACGAGGGAATATCTCGATGCTGTGTATCCTGACAGGTGGATAGAGCGTGATGGTCCTATTCCGTGGTCACCTCGGTCACCAGATTTAAATCCTCTTGATTATTACTTGTGGGGTCATTTAAAAGCTTAGTTTATGTTACAGAAGTCCGAGCACGTGATGAATTGTGGCAACTGCGAAAACGACAACTGCGAAACGATCCGCAATACTCCACAATTTTTTGAGTGTGTTAGACAGTCACTGGTGCGACGTGCTGAGGCATGCATTCAAGAAGTAGGAAAGACTTTCGAACATTTACTGTAATTTTGCATAAAATGTAAAAAATATTTAGGAGTTTCATTTTCTATCGCGTGCTATAGCTCGAAACCTACGGGTTTCTCGATCTGTTTATATGGTTTTTTCTTTACTTTTGTCTCAAGAACACACCCTGCTATTTATGAAACACGCATGCATCATCCTGTATACAAGTACTTAGTGCTTCTTGCAGAAGTTTGAGAAATTCTCTTTTTGAAATGCGGATGTATTCATGTTATATACTCATAATTTTTTTAAAATTTTTGTATAAAATTTCTGTTTACACTTTTTTTTATTTGATCGGAGGTGTTACAAAACGGCAAATAAAATCTTTCACACTTCCAACAACTTGCTCCGAGTTTCTAATGCCCCACGGAATTATAGGAACAGTAAACACCTTTTGTGAGAAAAAATGTAAAGCATTCAAGAAAATTATTAAATAATACGTCATTAGTTATTCTTTATTCCTCAACTACATTTCATATACTTCTTTCCAAATAATTTCAATAAATGTTCAGTTGTGTTATCGGTGGAAAAGGAAACCAAATTTACAGCCTTAATTTAAGATGAAAAACATCAATACAGGATTATATATATATATATATATATATATATATATATATATATATATATATATATATATATATATATATATATAAATGACGTGTGAGCGTGCTTGAGAAGGCGATTTCAGAAGACCTTAAAAAGTGCTCAAGAAAGGAATGCAGTGGTTTTTCTTCTGGTGTTTATCGATTAACATTTTTAAGCCGATTGGCTTTGTACAGTTTACCGATTATATATTCGTGCAGTTAATTGGCAAAGTAATCGGTCTGAGGACACAGGTAGCTTTATTGTGCATAATTTATCCTATTGGAAATAACGGGTATACGATACTATTGACATTGTGAAATTGTAAATAAAAAATTGCATATAATAAATAAGGTTTCACTCAACACGATTGACATCATATAATAATACTTAACTAATTACTATTATTGAAGGAAAAGGCAATGATACCATACTGTAGATTCACAATATTTAATTCTTTGTTTAACCAAAATTTCAAAACAAGTTTTTTAACACCGCGTAAATGAAGCACTTTGCGAAGTTTGTTATCAACAGTATACCGCTCTTCATGCATGAAGATTCAGTTGAATATATCTCTTTCTTTTTGCTCAATGAAATGTTGAAGTTTGAATGAAACGTGTGTGACATTATCTATACCGTTTCTTAGCCGTGAGAAAAATCTTGATCGGACGATTAACTGGAACCAAATGTAATCGACAAATAATTGACAAATAATTGACAGCTTAATGGGAACAACCCTTTATATTTTTGCTTCTTGGATACCCCAAAATGCGCAAACGATGTTCGTATGTAATCAAAGGATAAAACTTTGGTGCTACTATAGTATGCGGTCTACCGACGATTGGGTTAGGTTTAGTCATGATATTTTCGTTAAAACTAACGAAAATATCATGACTAAACCTAACCAATCGTCAAGGGCGATTGACATTGGGATGTAAACAAGCAATTAGTAAACAAGATAAGAAGCTATAATTAAAAGATAGACCGCCGAATCGTAGGTAGACCGCATACTATATATAAGATTGTAACATATATTCTGCTCGATTTTTTAGTTCATTCAGAACAAAAATTAAATGACTTAAGGACAAATTTGTTCGAATTTTTAGTTTATTCACAACAAAAATTAAATGACTTGTAATGACAAATTAATCATCAATATAATTCCCTTCTTTTTCTATAACCTCCCACCTGTAGAAAAGTTTTTTTTATGCTACGTTCGAAGAAATCCCTTGGTTTCGAGTTAAAAAAAGCGATCACTTCGTTTTCGATAGCTTCCCTGGATTGCAACTTTTGTTCATCTGGGTGGTGTTGCAGACTTCTGAATATGTGGTAGTCTGAAGGTGCGATGTCCGGAGAATAAGGTGGATGAGGCACCTTTTCCCAACCAAATGCCTCCAAATTGGGCAGTGGTGATTCGAGCAGTGTGAGGGCGCGCGTTATCCTCGTGGAATAGAACACCTCTGCGGTTAATTAATGCAGGACGTTTTTCTTGTAATGCTATCTTCAATCGTTCGAGTTGTTGGCAGTAGACTTCAGCTGTGATTGTTTGGTTATCTGGCAGAAGCTCAAAATGAATAATTCCTTGCGTATCCCACCAAACGCAGAGCAAAATTTTCTTTGGATGGGGTCCATTCCTTAGCTGAGGTTCAGGCTTTATTTCACGGAGAAGCCACTGATGTCGACGCTTAATATTGTTATAGAGGACCCATTTTTCATCCCCAGTGACGATCCGATTCAAAAACGGTGCCTGCAGTTGCCGAGAATGCAGTGATGTGCGAATATCGATTCGATGTTGAAGATTCGCTTGTGACAAATCATGCGGAACCCATTTTCCAACCTTCACTACTTTTCCTAACAGCTTCAAATGACGATGAATGGTCATATGGCTAACGCCGAGTTGCAGGCCAAGTTCTTTTAAAAGTTACCGTTGGGTTTTCCTCCACTGTTGCTTTCAGCAACTCTTTATCTAACTCATTTGGTCGTCCTGTTCGTTGAGATAATCTTTCAAACTGAAGTCTCCATTTCTGAACTTCTCAAACCATCTCCTACACATCCATTCGCTCACATCATTTCCATTAACTCTGAATGTTTCTTGCGGATTCACTAGCGTTAGATCCTTTATGGAACTCATACAGCATGACATATCGAATATGCTCTTTCATGGGCTCCATGTTTTTTCAATTACTGTAATATCGTAGGGATGGCGTTGTAACTGTATGAAAAACACCAGAGAAAATATTCATTAGCCTAATCCTACACTAGCCTAAGTCATTCTGTATCGTGATAAAACCTGTGCGAACCTGTCGCTGCGTATATTTTGCAACATTTCTAAAACTATTTTACATTATCTTGAGGTTATTCTATTATCTATCGTCCGTTTTCTAATCGAGCAGAATTTATGTTACAACCTGATAGTAGCACTAAAACTTTTTAGGCATGTTTTGTCTTCCGAGAACCATTTAGAATTTTTAACAAAATTATAAATTCTTTATAACGCTTGAGGACGAGAAATAATTTTAAATTTATTAATAAAGTCGGAGCAGGTGTAGTTTACGTCCCCCTGTGGTGCCTAGTGTAGTTTACGTCGGGTCCCGACAAAAGCTCCCTAGGACGAAAGCCCCCTGGACAAAAGCTCCTCAGTTAAAGTGCAAAGTAGAACAAAAGCCCCTCAGTTAAAGTGCAAAGTAGGACAAAAGCCTCCATTTTTTATATTATTGTTCGTATGCTATGAAGTAATCCTAAACAAATATTATAATCTTTGTCTATGTTGATTCACTCTAGTTGATCACTGTTTTGTCTACCTGAATGGTTAGGTTAGGTTAGGAACGTGCCACAAAGGAGCATCAACAACGTTTGAAGAACCTATGTCTGGACTATGTGAATGAGAGGAAGACCTTGGAGGAATTTCTGAATGGTGTAGGTCACAGCATTAGGTGGAAGTAAAATGAACTTTAAATGAACCTTAACACTTAATGAACTTTTTAATATTGTGCTTTATTTGTTTGATTTTCCCTAGATATGGTATGATGTTCCTTTTATAATGTTCAATTTTTATGGTTGTGTAAATAATTTTGTGCTCCTGTAAATAGTGAGCTATAAATTTATAATGCAAGTGTTAATGTGTGCTACTGTATGACACTTAAAAGCTGACTTTGCCTAGATAAGGCATGATGATCCCTTTATATGTAATTTTTTATGGTTGTGTAAATATTAGCGCTAATGTGTGCTACTGTATAATACTTATAATGCCTTCCTTATTGCAGTCTTATGATATAATAAATGTAATATTTTACATGTCAGAGAAGTGTTCATAAACTGTAAATAATAAAGAATAAAAATAATGATTAAAAAAATTCTTCTTATTATTTTTCCTAGAGGACTTTTGTCCTAGGGGGCTTTTGTCAAAGGGGGATTTTGTCCTAGAGGGTTTTTGGCCTACATACAGTTTACGTTTCCCTACATTATCCTAGTGTAGTTTGCGTTCCCCAACTTTGTCCGCGTATACCTAATCAAATATAACGTTAAAACTAATAGTACAGGATCTGGCCTAGAGTTCGTATACATTTCTGGGTGCAGAGGTTTTGACGACTGATCTAGACTTTGGGGCGTAGAATCCGAATTTTTCTATGCCATCGCAGCAAATTAGTGCGAAAGTGGTCAAAATGGCAAAATTTTATCAGTTTTTCGTATTTTCGTCATATTCTTGAGTTGAAAAAATTTTTAAGGGCAATTGTTTTGTTTGAGAATCTGTGTTTGTAACATACTGCTGCCTGAACCAAGAAAACTGAGAAAAATGTCAAAAAATAACAGCAAAAACAGTAAAAATTAAGTAAATATTGTCAAAAAATCGCAAAAATGAAATTTTTGGCTATTTTGGTGCATAAACGAGCTCTAACCAATCTTTTCGAACTAAATAGTCAAGAAATTAGATGTTAATACCTCTACTAAAATTTCCTAACACAAAAACATGTACAAATGTCTAAATTTTGGGTTACAATGATTAAAAATGGTTCTAGAATATTTGAAAAAATAGACAAAATATAAAAATAGTGCTAATTTTATAAAACTCTTAGGTTTGCATGTTGTAAAAGACTGTGAGATAAGATCACGCATTATTTCTGATGATAAAGTTGACTGAAAATCTTGCAAAAAGTGGCAAGAGTTTGGCAAAAATGCAGAAACTGTCAAGGCCGCTTATGTGATTGAGAAAGTGTTACCGTCACTCAGGTGCATCTTCCCAGTGCAGCACCACGGCAATGGGCTAAGTTATAGCTAACTTAGTGGGAACGACCTCATTTAATGATGAGGCCCCATTGTTTTTTTTTTTTGTTTTTTTTCTTTTTTTCGTTTATTTGAAACTTTTATTGAAACATTATTTACAAATAAAAGCACTATGGCTTTTGTGGTATCATCTTCCGACACCATGAAAATGAAACGAAGTACAATGAACAGATTTGTTTCATCTGTAATTTTATTCAGTTACCTGCTGAAATTCAGGCGTTAGGATTTTGGCATGTTCTTTGATTGCACTTGCAGAATCAGCTGCATGGTATGGATGACGCAGTGCAAGGGCATTTTGACCTCTTGGTACAGGTTTTGCAGCTGCAAGGTTCAATCAAATCCTGAGGTTTATCTGGGTAATCGGTTAGTTGAGGTTCCAAAAGTCCCTCATCAGACTTTACGTAACCATAGTCAAGTGGATTTAAATTTCCAGATATGGAGCAATATGGAGAGTCAAGCCAAAGTTTTCACTGAAGATATGCCCGTTTAATATGCAGTCTAATACTTTTTGAAGAGCAAGGAAGCTGAGTAAAATCGATTTTGTCCCCAGTTTTGTAGTATTGCTCAGATCTTAGTTGATCAAATGATATGGATTTTGACTTGGGTTTTGCAACGAACAGAAAGTTTTCGGCACCTTCGATTATTTCCTCTGTAAGTGGTTCTTTGCCAAAGTCCTTAATTTCATCAAAGTAGTTTGACTGCTTCAGTGCACTAGATTTTGTGCCTACTTTACTGACACTGTCACAGCCAGTTAAAGCATGCAAGGCAGGTAAAACTTGGATCAAATCGTTTTCAAGCTTTTGATGCAAGCCATGCAGAGGAATGATTTTGCGACTTGTTCCAGAGCCTTTAACAAACCATAATTCCTTCAGGCCATGCTCAATCCATTTTGTTAAATGGTAGATGAGCACACAAGATATCAGTATCACAGGTAGCTACTGAAACTGTAGCTCCACCACCAGGCATTGCCTTATTCACCACATAGTTTACATGTAGCATCACTTTGTCATCTGCTTCTTCTTGTGAAGAACAAAGCTCAGGAATTTCGCGACCTTCTCATTTTGGAATTTGACACAAACTTCTGGTTTTTCAAGAGTACCACCTCTCAGTACAATTATTTATCTCCATGGTAGTTTTCCATGAAAAAGCCGACAAAAATTTTTGGAAGTTTGCCTTGTTATCTGTGGAACTCCAATACTTGTTGAAATCAATTGGAAGCCTCTGCTCAGGTGATGTTATGGAAATTTGTATTTTCGAATGCGCAATTGATCGTCTCATCCGTTCTCCAGTCTTGATGCTTGAAGCCTTGTAATTTTCAAATAAGATATGAATTGTGGTTGACTTGGATCCCATACTCAAAAACATATTTAAAAGTGACTGTGCAAATTCACCAAATGTTTTCAACATTGCTTTTTTCACCGAGAATTTCCTTACTTGAGCCATAAAATCTATGATCATTGCGTCATTCCCTTCTAACAATAATTGGAGGTCTTCACCCAGTTTTTTTTCAAGTTCCGATCCCAATTCCGATTTCTTAGATTTCTTCAAAAAACCATCACTGTCTACAAGAAAAAATGGAAGAGGTGTAATTTCATGGAAAAGTAATTGATTCAATGGAAATTCCCTGAGCTGAGCAAATGCAATGTAGTTCAGTGCTGCAATGGTTTCTTTTTTTATGTCATATTCCTTTCATTTTCTGGAAGTGTTCTCGCTGTTGCGAGTTTTTGACTCTTAATTGCTGCAAACAAAGTTTCTGTTTTTTTCTCAAGCCGTTCGGTTTTGAAATTCTTGTAAGCAACATCTCCTCTATCCAGGCAAGTAATGTGATATGTATAAGACTCTTTATCCTCTTCACCGGTAACAATGTTTCTGAATGGTTTGCCATCTAATGTTTTGCTCAATGTGTTTCCAACTTTGTAAATGTACTGTTGAATAGCTTGGACATTAGTGGAGCTCGATAAGGAGTATTCATGATGAATATCATACTCGTCACGATTTTCAAACTGGCTGGAACCTCTCATTTGTAAAGAATATAAGTCCTTCTCATGTTTAATAATATTCCACAGTGCCACTGCTTCCTTTCTCCGAGTAAAGCCAATTAATCCTCCGGACACTTTTGCAGGCTTATTATAATGTTGCTCAAGTGCCTGGTCCATTGGAACTCCACTACATTGTCGTGTCGTTCTCCTCACTACAAAACCACCACTAAGGAATGATTTGTGGAGATCAGAAAAATGTACCTCAAGGTTTAAACAATCCTCAAAGAAGATTGGTGCCCATCTGGCGTAGTTGGCAATTATAATAAACTGGTTCTATTCTGGTTGTAGGTAAATTCCACCGCGGAAAATTCCACCACGGTAAATTCCACCAGGTAAATTCCACCAATGGTAAATTCCACCAAAGTAAATTCCACCGTGTAAATTCCACCCCAAATTATTTAAAATAAAATATGATTTAAATAAGTAAAATGTAAATATTTTATTCATATGGATACAAATAGAAGAATACAACGAATATTACAATATTACATATATAAAAAACATATATAGAAGGGTGAAATTAAATTTAATATATTACTCTTCTTAAAAAATTAAAATATACTAAAAACATATGTTGAAGGATGAAATTAAATGTAATATATGACTCTTCTTAAAAAAATTAAAATGAATGCAAGTTATGTGAGATTTTTCTTAAAAAATCTAAAGAATCTCCATTTTGATAATTCTCCACTAACGTCTTCAGTCTTGCGTTTATAACTTGGTATCTTTTTTCTTGATAGTTTTATCACCCGTCGAATGTGGGCAACTTTTGTCTGCATTAATGCTTCTTCTCCTGCAATTGCATTGCAAAATTTCCACAAATTTGGGTGCGTAGATGTTATCGATGATCGTAAAGCGTTGTGGAATCCTTCCACAGCGTTATTCGACCTAGGAAGGTCATTCAAAATACGGTCATGCATATTCCATAGTTCTATAGGAAAGAGTGGATTGTTTCTCCTACGACGAGCACCACGTCCCCGCACAATACCAATGTAAGTACTTTCAAAATAAGTGATAAATTCAGCAGGAATGCTTTCATCATCAGACAGGTCTTCAAATGCATCAGCAACATCTGCAATCGGCCAAGATGAAAGAGACACCCAACAACTTTTGAATCGTGAAAAATTGAGATGAAGGAATTGTGCATTGCCTTTTCAAAGTCCATGAGACAATCCGAAGGGCGACTATTTGGACGAAGATCACGAACAGCAGAAAATAGTCGTCGATAGGTATCCTCTTGTTTGTCTGGAAGCAATGCAAACAAGCGTGGCACAGAAGAATTTCCAATTATAGCATGTAATGTGAGCAATTGAGTCCACAAGTTTGGAGCACATTTGCCATGCTTAGATGCTTCGAGGTCATTCAAGCCAATTTCAGTGGCAAATATTAAGATTCTGGCAGTGTCTTCTATACCGCTATCGAAAGCCAAAAACAACGAACCATTCTGAAGAAATTTAACAGATTCTGGAATTTCGAAGCCTGTCCGACATGTTGGAAGCGCTGGAATTCCTAATGTTTTTTGTCTCCAGTTGCGAATATTACGAGAAAGTCCGGGGAGTGTTGGCAACTGTGATTTCGTTTCCTCATCAAGTGTCTGTACAGCAGCAGCAACTACTTCCAGTGAATATATTGTACCAGTCATCTGAATTGTATCTTTCATTGAACTCATTGCCTTTCGAGCTTCAACTTTTGCACTGCTTGCTGGGTGGTTATGAATGCCCGTTGAATAAATGATTTCTGGTTCACTGCAGTTGTAAAGTGTATGAATCCTGGCTCTGCAGCCGTCATAAAAATGTTCACATCGCCAATATGTCTTTGTTTTGTTGGTATTGGATGTATGCATCTCATAAATATAATTTTCATCATCACATAGTTTTAGTTTGTTCTTCTCTGTTTTAATAAATGATAAGGGCATGATCACTTCACTATTGGTGAGTATATATAAATGAGCGGTTCACCAAATGAGCACTTGTTACCTCTACGAATATTAATACACAACTGAAAAAATTGAAGATTCGGTCTATCTTTTTGATGCGGTGGAAATTTCCGCTGTGGAATTTACTTTGGTGAAATTTACCATTGGTGGAATTTACCTGGTGGAATTTTCCGCGGTGGAATTTTCCGCGGTGGAATTCACCGGTCTCCTCTATTCTATACATATAAAAATTCATTTGTAACACATTGGTCTTTATATTTATGTTTTAAATATTCAATTCAATTATTACTTACCATGATCTATCATCTGTTGAATCACATAATGAATACAGGGATCCTCAGTTTGTAGCTACTACCAATACTAAACCTGAAACACAATAAATATGACTTAGTTACTCTAAAGAAATCAAATAGATCGATTCTATAAGAAGTTCAAGCATTTTACAACAAGCAAGCCTAAGAATAACATAAAATTAGTACTATTTTTTTATATTTTGGCTATTTTTTCAAGTATTTTACAACCATTTTTATCGATTTATACCCGAAATTTAGACATTTGTGCATACTTTGTTTTAATAAATTCTTGCAGAGCTATTACTATCTAATTTCTTGACTATTTAGTTCGATGTGATTGGTTAGAGCTAGTTTATGCACCAAAATAGCCAAAAATTTCATTTTTGCAATTTTTTGACAATATTTACTTAATTTTTTACTATTTTTGCTGTTATTTTTTTACATTTTTGTCAGTTTTCTTGGTTCAGGCAGCAGTATGTTACAAAAACAGATTCTCAAACAAAAAATTGCCCTTAAAAAATTTTTCAACTCAAGAATATGACAAAAATACGAAAAACTGATAAAATTTTGCCATTTTTGCCAATTTTTGCCATTTTGACCACTTTCGTACCAATTTGGTGCGATGGCATAGAAAAATTTGGATTCTCCGCCCCAAAATTAGTCTAGATCAGTCGTCAAAACCTCTGCACCCAGAAATTTATACGAACTCTGGGCCAGATCCTAGACTATAACGAAAATATTACGAATTAACCTAACCAATCGTCAATTTATATATACTGTGTAATACACAATATATATAAATTGACGATTGGTTAGGTTAAGTCGTAATATTTTCGTTAGTTTTAACGTTTTATTTGATGGATTCATTTAAAAAATGTCTCCTAAAGATCCTAGTGTAGTTTACATTTCCCAACTTTGACCTAGTGTAGTTTGTGTCCCCTTTTGCGTTAGGGGGACGTAAACTACACTTGTTCCATGAAGTCTTTTGGGATCACCTGAAGATCAGAGCACCCAGCCTTCTTTAGTTAGCCTTATAAGGCTAACTAACGAAAATATCACGACCTAACCTAACCAGTCGTTAGGTCAACTGTACGCCCTTGACGATTGGTTAGGTTAGGTCGTGATATTTTCGTTAGTTAGCCTTATAAAGCTAACTAAAGAAGGCTGGGAGCCCTGATCTTCAGGTGATCCGTCTTTTGTTGCTATTATCAGTTTACGATGGAATTGTATTACTTAAATTATTATTGATTTAAATTAAAAGTAAAGTTTAAATCATTTGGTAAATCCTTTTCCTTCGTCTCGAAACCCGGAAATTTGTACGCCAACATTTGTACGACGGAAATTTATACGCCAGCATTTTTACGCCAGAACATTTATACGACTGGAAATTTATACGCCAAGCATTTGTACGACGGTAATTTATACGTTATACGCAAGAAATTCATGATCAGTTAATAAAATTGAATTTGAAACTAGGTAAGTTAAAATACAAATTATTACAAATTATGAAATTACATATAACAATAATTAAATGCATAATTGAAACTAGATTTCAGCTTATCAATTTAAGAGAAAATGTAACTAGCGATATACAGAACGAATGTCATTTAAAAAATCGGAGAACAAATCTTGCGAGTTTTTTCTCATTAATCTCCAGACCTAACCTAACCTAACCTAACCTAACGAATGTCATTTAAAAAATCGGAGAACAAATCTTGCGAGTTTTTTCTCATTAATCTCCAGACCTAACCTAACCTAACCTAACCACCTGTACATATTCAATAACCATTTCCCTTCCTGTTAATCCTTTAATGCGCTGTGATACATGATAAAATTTAAAATTCTTCAAATTGAAATTATTTTCAAAATATTTAAATAATGTTTACTTTTTTTTTTTTTTTTTTTTGCACCTGTGCTTATGTTTATATAAAAAAATGAAGTCACGGTTATTATCATGGGTAGATCGCATACTTAAGTCAAAAAAGTCCGGTAGAGCGCATACTTAAATTACCGTCGTACAAATGTCAGTCGTATAAATTTCCAGTCGTATAAATGCTCTGGCGTACAAATGCTGGCGTATAAATTTCCGTCGTACAAATGTTGACGTACAAATTTCCGCACACGCTTCGTCTCGAAAGCTCAGTACATCGCATAATTATGAGTTACCGTCTTACAAACCTTATTTTGAGGTTGTTTACGACTCTGAACTTGGAAATGATACAATATTAATATTAAATTTGATTTCTGAGGTTCTTTTCCTTTGCTTTTCTTTGCTTTCATGGTAGTACCAGATTAGGACCAGTATACATGAATATCTGTAGAAGTCGGGGTCAGTATAAGGCGGCCATAAGGCGATGTAAACAAGAAGAAGTCTATTCGAGCATCAAAAGCCTGTGAAGCTCGCATAAATAACGATAATAACAAAGTTTGGAATTTTTTTAAGAATCAAACGAGTGTCAAAAATGTCCTCCCTCTGACAATCGATGGGGTGTCGGGGGAGGATGAAATTGCAAAGCTGTGGAAAAACCACTACTCTAACATTCTTAACAGTGTGAGTAGGGATAATCTTAAGATAGATTGCAGCGAAACGATTGTGGGAGGGACAAGGGAAAATATTTTTATATCATTTTCTGAAGTAAAGAGGTTAATTAAAGAGTTAAAGACTGGTTTTGCGTCAGGGGTAGATAACTTATCGAATGAGCACTTAAAATATGCAAATGACGTAGTATGTCTGCATATATCATTGCTCCTATCAGCCATGCTAGCTCATAGCTATATCCCTACAGAGTTCATGAGGGTATATACCTTGCCCCTGGTCAAAAATAAGTACGGAGACATTCTGTCCAGCAATAATTACAGGCCTATTGCTGTCGTTTCCTGCTTCTCGAAACCACTAGAAAAACTCTTGTTACTTCGATTAAATGACTTCTTATGGACATCTCCTAATCAGTTTGGCTTTGAAAGGTCCCACTCAACTGACCTGTGTATCTATGTACTTAAAGAAACAATATCTACATACATTTACAGTAATTCAACCATTTATAGCTGTTTCCTTGATATAAGTAAGGCATATGATAGGGTGAACCACAATATTTTATTTGCAAAACTAGAAGACAGGAAGGTTCCCATGTACATACTAAATTTATTGAAATTTTGGTAGTCCCACCAATCTTTCACTGTTACGTGGGGCAATGTACTATCCGAGTGTTTTGGCTCCTCTTGCGGGGTGAGACAAGGCTTCTTGCTCTCCCCTATGCTGTTTAATGTGTATATTGACGGATTAATTGCTTCACTTAATGAGGCAACAGTGGGATGTTGTATAGATAACACAAGGATAAATAACTTAGTTTATGCCGATGATATGGTGTTAATAAGTCCCTCTGTTAAAGGTCTGGATCGGCTACTAAACGTCTGCGAAGTGTATTCGCAGAAACATGATATTCTTTTTAATGTTACAAAAACTAAGGTTATGCAATTTCATCCTAAAAGCTGTAATCAGCCAGCTGATATAAGGTTTAAAATGAATGGTGAAGTAATTGAGGAAGTACAAGAGTTTAAGTATTTGGGTCAAACTATTACCAGCTCCTTGAGTGATGACTCGGATATAAGTAAACAATCTCGAAGCCTGTGTGCTAAGGCGAATATGACCATAAGGAACTTTCGATTCTGTACAAGTGAAGCTAAAGACACACTCTTTCGTACTTTCTGCAGTAATATATACGGTCAGCAACTCTGGATGAATTATAAAAAAGGTTCTGGCAGAAGCCTAAATTTTCTGTACAACAGGTCTTTTAGACTCTTACATAAATTACCCCCAGATGCTCAGCTTCGCAAATGTTTGCTACTCGCAATGTCCCGAGCTTCCCGGAGGTAACAAGACGTGCTCAACACAGTCTAATGCAAAGAATTAAAAAATCAACCAACCCGATCATCCAAGCTATCCATGCGTCCTGCCATTTATCCTCTAAGCTATGGACTTCTTGGTACGAAAACGTCTGTCTGTAGCTCCACTTAACTTCGACAGTGCAGTATTATTTCTAATCAATTGTATATATTTCTATCCTTAGTAGTGGTGTAGTGCTATGGGAACGCGTGGGAACGGCGTTCCCCTACTTTTTTTGGTAGACGGAACGGCGTTCCCTCACTATTTCAAATAAATCCGAACTTACAAATCTCTAACGTCATGAAATTTTAATTCCCACCCCTAGAAGAAATATGAGAAAGAATCATTAACTGCTTCATTTCTTTTAGCTTCGACTGAGGCAATGCTAGCCTATAAAGATCTGGTGAAACAGTCACCACGGCGTACCAGTTGTTAACTTTTTTTTTAGTTAATCATTTCAGTTGTTAGCTATTTTTATTGATCGTACTGGATGTCATATATCTAATGACACTGGAAATACTGCATCTTCAATCTTGGAATATATCCTAATATCCAGTGCATATGACCTCAAAATATCCCTGAAATTGGTCAGATTTCAAAAGATTTCCCGGGGGGCTTACAGTGCCCCCGGACCCCCAGCTGTATGGGCTCGCCGCGCTCGCCATTGTCCCCCCCGCATCTGAGTAACACTTTCAAAATGCGTTCCCTCACTTCTTTATTTAGCACTACACCACTGATCCTTAGTATATGAACTGTCATTGTATTAATAATATTTGTCATATGGACTATAGTCTGCCAATAAACCTTTTCATTTTCATTTCTTTTCCTCAAAATTGAAAAGATGTAATGTAAAAAATTACATTATAGCGACGAACCCAACTCAATGACCGTTCGACTTTTTTCTCATCAAAATTTACACTTTCATTAATGTAAATGCGCACACACACACACACACACACACACACACACACACACACACACACACACACACGTTATATTTCTTTTGGGATCTTTTCGGTTTGACGGCCGCCGCTAAAATAAAAAAAATCTACATTATTCTACTTCTTTTGACCTTTTTATTACTATTCAGTACATTTTAACTTGGAGGAACTAACCTAACATAACCTAACATAATCCTAACTAACTTAACCAAGTAACCTAACTTACCCCTAACCTAACCTAACTTACCCTTAACCGGATCTTTCAGTTTTATGAACTGTAAAATTTTTAAATAAAAATACATTTTTCTAGTGTAGTTTCATCCGCTAATTCCAAAAATAACATTTTTTTCTTTTTTTTTAAACGAAAAAAAATTATAATAATTTGTGTCCAAAGTATACAAGCGTCAAGTTTTGCAAAGATGAACTTATATGAATCATCCTACAGTGCGGTTGATTACAACACCTTTTTAAGAGGTAAGTTACCTAGATGAGAAACTAAACTAATTTTAACTATACCTAACCTAACTTAACGTAACTTAACCTAACAACCAAACCTAACTTAACCTAACACAACCAAACCTAACCTAACCTAATCTAACCTAACCTAATGTAATCTAAATAGCTTTCTTACATGTTCCAGGTTTGTGCCGAGGCAATTCTAAAACAACCAATGAAAATCGAGGGTCCAAACTACACCGGTACTTGCATGAAGGTGTAGTGAATACTCTTATTTTAGTTTCAAGATAAATGTTAATTTTACCGTCTTGAATTTCGGAATAGCTATAAATTCATTTGAAATTAGTTACCCATCATAATTCAATTGTAAACCACATTAATACTAATTTTATGTATACTGTATTATTTTATGTATAAAATACATTAATTATGTAAACATAATTAATTATATAGTATTTGTGTGACTCCCTTTCTTCTACTACTTCTTTCACCACCTTTCTCACAAAAAAAAAAAAAAAATGGTGTCAATAATCCAGCAGGGTTGAAAGCACCTTAAACAGAAAAAAACAAACAATAGAAATCCAAGGGTTATATTTTCCATCCTTGGTACTGTCGCAGTTTCGCCTAACGGACTCAATACGGCTAGTGAGATAATCACTGGTTGGCACTTAACCAGCGGCAGTGCTTATGACTACATCATCCAGGTTAACCTATACCGGATAGATGCGCTACGGTCCCAAGCCGTAGCTTGCCTAGGCCCAACGACGACGACGACGAAAACCAACAATTGGTGACACCAGAGTTGGATTCCCCCCTTTTACCCGAACGACTAGGACTAGACTGTAACGTCGTTCGTGCCCATCACCCCCTTCACCCGAGCGACTAGGACCAGACTGTCACGTCGCTCGTGCCCTCTGTCCCTCACCCCTGCCCGTGCGCTCTGTGCCTGCGCTCGTCTCAACCTCCACTCCTTCGTTGGTAACTTGTCGTCTTGCTTGTACGTCAGCAAGCATAGGAGAAGATGCCTGACGACGCTGATGCCATCTCCCACTTGAGCGTAAAGCTCCCCGTCTTCTGGCCGGGTGATCCATTTATTTGGTTCCACCAAGTGGAATCACAATTCAATTTGGGAAGGATCACCGCTAGCAGGACAAAATACGATCATGTTTTGTCCTCTCTACCAGCGAGCATCATCTCTGAAGTCCGTGACGTCATCGTGCTACTTCCACGAGTGAGGACCCATACAACGATCTGAAGTCTGCCATCCTGTGCCGCACCACTGTCTCCGAGCGTGAGAAACTACATCAGTTAATCTCAAAAGAAGAACTTGGAGACCGTAAGCCCACTCAAATGCTGAGGGCTATGCAGTGCGCTCTAGGCGAACGCGCACAAACCTTCGATAAGGACATCTTTAGACAGTTGTTCTTGCAGAAACTTCCTCCATCAGCTCAGCGTGTCTTGGCCACTATGGATCCTGCTACTCCAGTTGATAAACTAGCAGAAACTGCCGACAAAGTAGTGGAGATTGACACAGCTCCGGTCAACAACGTGAACACACAATCGGAACTGGAGTTTGAAAGTGGAAGTTAAGTCAACAACTCAACCACGTTTGTTCTCTGCTACAAAATCAACGGCAAAGAAGCCATTCTCGGTCAAGATTTACGAAGAGGCATCGTTCGAGTTCCGGGAAGATCTGCTTCTACCACTCTAAATTTGGAAAGAAGGCTAGGAGTGCATCTCCCCTTGCAATTTTTCGTCGGAAAACCCCAGCAGCGAGTCCTAATGGCGTCTAGTACTCGCACTGCCAACCTGTTATTCATAAAGGACAGGAACTCTGGTGTCAATTTCTTGGTCGATACCGGAGCGTCAGTCAGTGTATTCCCTCAAAAATCTGGTCATACGCACTCGGAATCTCCGCCTCTATACGCTGCTAACGGTTCACGCATACCCACGTACGGTACTCAGTCGCGTGAACTAAACTTGGGCCTTCACCGATCCTTCAAGTGGATTTTCATCTGTGCTCAAGTGCAGCATCCCATAATCGGCGCTGACTTCCTCCAGCATTTCAAACTCCTGGTGGATCTTGACAAGCGACGCTTATACGACCAGGCCACACTGCTTTCTGTTCTTGCCAAACTGGTTGCCCTTCCGGACGCCTCGAACTCTGCACTTTCCCTCGTTCCCCCAATTCCATGTACCAGTGCCTTTTCCAGCGATATCCAGGAATTCTTCAACCGATGCAGATGGGTGATACCATTAAGCACACCATTACCCATCACATTACACACAAAGGTCCCCCTGTGTTTGTAAAACCCAGACGTCTTGCCCCGGACAAACTGAAAGCTGCCAATCGGAATTCCAGCTTATGATAGATCTTGGGATAATAAGACCTTCCAAAAGCAGTTGGTCCTCTCTCCTACACCTAGTCCAGAAGAAGTCAGGAGACTGGAGACCATGTGGGGATTACCGGTTTTTGAATTCGACAACCATCCCGGACCGATATCCGGTACCAAATGTCCAAGACTTTATTTCTCTCTCCACGGCAAATCTATCTATCTTCAGTAAATAGACCTCGTTAAGGCTTTCCACCACATTCCCGTAGAGCCTTCGGATATTCCCAAGACTGCAGTTTGTACACCATTTGGGTTATTCGAATTTGTGAAGATGCCGTTCGGGCTACAGAATGCTGCGCAAACCTTTCAGAGGTTTATAGATGAGGTCACCAGAGGCTTAGACTTTGTTTATGCCTTCATCGATGATTTGCTTGTGGCCAGCTCAACGGAAGAGGAACATAAGGAACATCTTTCACTCCTCTTTCAACGCTTAGAACAATACGGTGTTACTATTAATGCATCTAAGTGTGTGTTTGCACAGCCAACCTTGGAATTTCTTGGTCACACACGATTTCGCAGCACGGAATTACCCCCCTTCAGGACAAGTGTGAAGTGATAAAAAATTACCCTATGCCAAATAATCAGCGTGAGTTACGTCGGTTTCTAGGTTTGGTAAATTATTACCACAAGTTCATTAAAAACTGTGCCAGTGTTCTTGCTCCTCTACACGCTATGATCACACACACAAACGCAAGGTAACGAAATTGGTATGGTGTAGCGATAGTTTACAGGCGTTCGACAATGCCAAAAATGCTATCAATAGTGCATTGTCTCTGTCATTTCCTATCAGTGATGCCCCCTAACTCTGACGGTCGATGCATCAGATGTTGCGATCGGTGGGGTGTTGGAACAAACCATTAACGGTCAACAAGCACCCATCGCGTTTTACTCGAAAAAGCTGCAGCCAGCCCAAACGCGTTATAGTGCTTTCGGACGTGAACTTCTTGCTATTTACTTAACGTGAAGCATTTTCAACATTTCCTTGAAGGCCGAGAGTTTTGTGTTTTTACCGACCACAAACCTTTGGTCACTGTCTTCAATAAAAACAGCTGTAACCACTCTCCCAGAGTCATCAGGCAACTCGATTATATCTCGCAATTTACCACAGATATCCGCCACATCAAAGGTGTCTTGAACACTCCAGCGGATGCACTTTCAAGAATAGAGATTACTTCTGTTACCCTCAGCTCTACACTGTGGAATGCTATTGCACAGGATCAAGATAAGGATACGGAACTACAAGACCTGCTCAGAGAAGACTCCACTCACTCACTTTCCCTCAAGAAAATGAGTATGCCAGGATTGTCTGTGCCCCTCTATTGCGACGTATCAACAGCTGCTATTCGCCCTTATGTCCCTCCATGTCACAGACAAGCAGTCTTCACGGATCTTCATAAGCCCTCCCATCCTGGTATCCGTGCTTCGCAATACCTGGTTACCTCTCGCTTTGTTTGGCCCTCGATGCGGAAGGATGTCAAACATTGGACCAAAACGTGCCTTGCCTGCCAGCGTGCCAAAGTCCAAAGGCACACCAGGTCCCCCTTTGACGCATTTCCGCCCCCATCCCAGCGATTTGAGGTAATTCATGTAGACATTGTTGGCCCTCTTCCAGTGATTCAAGGCCAACGTTATCTGCTCACCTGTCTCGACCGCTTTTCCAGATGGCCTGAAGCCATCCCACTTCCTGATATCCAAGCGGACACTGTTGCAAGAGCCTTTCTTCATGGATGGGTATCAAGATTTGGATTGCCGACAAAAGTCATCACTGACCAAGGTCGCCAATTTGAGTCTTCGCTTTGGAAGAAGTTTACCAGCTTGTTGGGTACAGCACATGCGCATATCTGTGCGTATCATCCGCAAGCTAACGGCCTCGTCGAACGCTTCCATCGCCAGCTGAAGTCATCCCTTATGTGTCACGAAGACTCCCATTGCATGGATAAGCTTCCACTCGAGTTGCTTGGTATTCGCTCTGCATTTAAGAGTGATCTGAAGACTACAGCGGCTGAACTAGTCTATGGAACAACACTGCGGCTACCAGGTGGCTACTTCACTGCAGGGGATAAGTCATGTGATCCTACGGAATTCGCTCAAACACTTTCCTCTCACATGCAGTCCCTTCAGCCTGTTCCCCCTCGATTGACTAGCCAACAGAACATCTTTGTTTCCCCAGCCCTCCAGTCTTGCACCCACGTTTTCGTTCGTGTACCTGTCCCAAAACGGCCTCTCCAATGTCCATATGACGGGCCCTATGAAGTTCTCCGACGTACGCGCAAATCATTTCTCATCCAGCGCGGTTCCAAGGTCGACAAGGTTTCTATCGATCGTCTTAAGCCTGCGTTTTTGGAATCAACCTTAAGCGAGGTACATGTAGCTACCAAAAAGGTCCAGGGGAAATCTGTGTCGTTCGGAACTCTTTGAACTTCCTCTCTGGTGGGGGAGTGTGTAGTGAATACTCTTATTTTAGTTTCAAGATAAATGTTAATTTTACCGTCTTGAATTTCGGAATAGCTATAAATTCATTTTAAATTAGTTACCCATCATAATTCACTTGTAAACCACATTAATAAATTTTATGTATACTGTATTATTTTATTGTATGTAAACATAATTAATTATATATCACAATTGTCAGTTAATTATTTATATTCAAATAATTATTTTAATCTAATACCATGTCCATTTTGCAAATGAATAATAGAAATCCAAGGGTTATATTTTCCATCCTTGGTACTGTCGCAGTTTCGCCTAACGGACTCAATACGGCTAGTGAGATAATCACTGGTTGGCACTTAACCAGCGGCAGTGCTTATGGCTACATCATCCAGATTAACCTATACCGGATAGATGCGCTATGGTCCCAAGCCGTAGCTTGCCTAGGCCCAACGACGACGACGACGAAAACCAACAAAGGGAATAAAATCGAGGAAGAATTCTGCCAGACCAATGGGTTTTTGGAGGAATTTGCTGTTTAAGAAAATGCTGCACGATATTTCTAACTTTTCAGTTGAAAACGCTTAGTCTAGGCTTTCTCTCCAAAAAGGAATAGTACTTTAAAGGCAAATTTTTATAATTTCTTTTCGTTTCTCCAAAATTTTTTTTTATTTTTGAAAGTAGCGGATACAACTACACTAGAAAAATGTACTTTATTTAAAATTTTTACAGTTCATAAACTGAAAAGACCCCCGTGACCTAACCTAACCCTAACCAGTGATGTAGGACTCGAGACTGGTCTCGGTCTCGGGTGCTTAGGTTTCGGGTCTCGGTCTCGAGACCTTTTTCTCTGGTCTCGGTCTTGGGTGCTTAGGTCTCGGTCTCGGTCTTGGTTTCGGCCATGGTGGTCTCGACTACATCACTGGCCCAAACCAATGAGGAGGCAAAGATACAAAATGAAGGGTTTATTCAGTGGAATATTACATGACATTTCCAATTTCCCCCCAAAATCTAAAAAAAATTAAAATGACTAAATTTAGGTTGGTTAGGTTAGGTTAGTTAGGGATAGATTAGGTTAGGTTAAGTTGAGTTAGTTTCTCCAAGTTAAAATGAATAGTGACAAAAACGTCAAAAGAAATAGAATAATGTAGATTTTATTTGATTTTAGTGCTGGCCGTCAAACCGAAAAGATCCTTCTCTTCAAACAAGAAATCACCTTAATGTAAATTCACATTTGAAGATTATTTGACTTATTTCATAGCAGTAGAAGTTGAGAGATTTAATTTGTATTGTGAAGACATTAATACCCATTAATACATTGGCATAAATAGTATTTATAATGTATTTATGCTTGAAGGATTCTATCCATTCATTAATTTTGACTATCAATCGTTTAGATCTGTGAAATAATAATAATGACTTTACTCGGGTTATATGATTACAGAATTGGTAGCGATAGCTAGCTGATTCTTAGCCCAGCTAGGTTAGTCCTGTCAGCAAATGTGGAAGAGCCTTATCATCTCGAAATCACTCAGGCAAGCCTATCTTTTACGAGAGTCGGCCTTGGGTTTACAGGGTGTTAACCACGGCCCTCTATCGGTCTTGGGCCGACCTTTTGGGATGCAAAAATATCAGTGCTAGAAATATTGTTGCCATTGGCTGTGATGGCACTGCAGTCAATACTGGAATAAAAGGAGGCATATTAAAAAATTTGGAGCAGAAACTTAAACAAACCCTTTCACTGGTTTATTTGGCTCTTTCATTTTAATGAGTTATCACTGAGGCATTTGTTAGAACACCTCGATGGGCCCTCCCATGGTCCACGAGAAATGTCAGGACGAATTGGAAATGCATTAAAATCTGTCGACCAACCAGTAGTTAAGTTTGAAGCCGTGGAAGGAAATCCTCTTCCAATTACTGATTCTGATGATATAAGTACAGATCAACTGTACCTCTATAAAGCTTCTCAGGCTATTACTTCTGGGTGTTGCAGTAATGACTTAGCAAATCTTCAACCTGGGCCAATGGTCTAATCCAGATGGTTGACTACTGCTAACCGCATCCTGCGTTTCTACATGGGATGTGAAAATCCGATGGATAGCTTAAAGCCTTAAACCAACAACGTTTATGGTTAATTTGGAAAGCAACATATGTAAAGCGTATTAAGTTCTTCTGTCTAATTATTCAAATATAATGAATGAGCAAGAAGGGTTAGATTTTTTAATGTGAGGAGAAAAATTCAGCTAGATTGAGTATATATTTCAAAACATACGAAATCAGTATTAGCAAAAATAAACAGAAGAGTTTGAGACAGTTTTACATGAAATTTATAAATATAATATAAAAAAGTATCTTTAAAAATCTTTCTTCCTTGCTTTCACCTCCGCAAATATCTAGTTTCTTTCGTGGAGTTGATGGAAATAGAAAAAAAAATAGAAAAAATATTTTTTTATTTGTTTTCTCTAAATTTTGAAGAATATAAACTAGGCCCTTCGGGCCCCTGGGCCCGTGGCATTTTCCACCAGGATGACGTCATCAAATCATTTAATAGTGGCTTGAAACGCATTCTCAAAGATCATAAGGACTTAATTCCGCTTTTCATGTCCACTTCACCTTCTCTGCCCTACCTTTACGGTCTTATTAAAACCCACAAACCTGGCAACCCTATGCGCCCTATTATTAGCTCGGTGGGCTCTATTACTTATAAACTCTCCAAATGGCTTGTCAAAGTCTTGTCCCCCATTCTCGGAACTATCTCTGATTCACATGTAAAAAATTCCATGGATCTTACTGAAAAATTGAATAATGCACGTACTGAAACTAACGATAGATTGATCAGTTTTGACGTTTGTTCAGTTGTTTACAAAAGTGCCGATTGATGATATGCTTGACTTTCTCTCACAAGAATTACATAAGTATGACCTGCCACTACCTTCACACATTGTTTTGGAACTTATTAAGCTTTGCATCAAAGATTGTAAATTCACTTTCAATAACGAGTATTATCAACAAGTGTTTGGGATGGCCATGGGCAACCCCTTATCGCCCCCCTCTCCAATATTTATATGGAGTTTTTCGAAATTACTTACATTCCGAGAATCCTGGGGTTGGCATCCCTTGGTTGCGGTACGTCGACGATATTTTGTGTATCTGGCCCATGAATCGTGACCTGGATAACTTCCTCCTTCAGTTAAATGATCAAGTCCCCTCCATTAAGTTTACTTTAGAAGTGGAACAGACAATTCAATCCCATTTTTGGATGTGCGGTACATAGGGAAAGCCCAGGTTTTAAGTTTAGTATCTATCGGAAAACAACAAACAATTTGTCCTACGTACACTTTTACTCGGGACATGACACCCCCACTAAGAAGGCCATTTTTTCATCAATGTTTCTCCGCGCCCTTAGGATCGCCAGTCCGGAATACATCGATGCCGAATTGGAAAAAATCAACGGTATTGGAAGTGATCTGTGTTACCCATCTGCGTTTATGGAATCTTGTCTCAACAAGGCAAAACGAACTTTCTATCGTGTCAATAATAACACTCGTACTTTGTCAAAAAATATTTTAGTACTTTCATTTTTCCCGGGCTTTTTAGGCATTGCTAATGTACTTAAACTTTTGGATATTAATGTAGTATTTTCATATAACAATATTGTGAAAATATCATAGTAAAAAATAGCCCTACCAATAATTCAGGCATTATCTATAAAATTGGGTGTAAACAATGTGATTCCTTTTACATAGGTCAGACGGGAAAGGATTTGCACACACGTATAAAACAGCATCAATATTCCGTTAGAACAGGACAGTTGTCCAGTGCTCTTTTTGTCCATTTGTCAGAGTTATCCCACTGTATTGATTGGAATAATGCTTCAGTTTTATTTCATTCTAGCAACATTGTTAATAGAAATATTCTTGAGTCTGCCATTATCCAACTTTCAAATAACTTCAACATAAGCAAAGGTCTTTTTCAACTCGATCCTGTTGTTTTGAATTCCTTCAAAACAAATTTAGATAAAAAGGATAGGACGCTAAATCTTTGGTAAACTTGTATGCTACTTTATTAACTTGTAATCTTCATTTTATTTTTATATATATCGAAACTTGACTCTAAAATGCAAAGTGTTAAAACCCGGGCAGATTTCCAGTATAAATTTGTATTTTTATAATTCATTTGATCTTGTGCTAAAAATCGATATTTTTCCTTACAAATCTGTATGCCTCTTTGTTAATCCTCTAATTTTTAATTTTTAATTTAATTTTTACTTCTCCGTTTATTGCATATATATATATATGTATGTGTGTAGATATATATATATATATATATATGTATATATATGTTTGTGTGTATGTATGTTATTTATTTTTTTTTTTTCTTTCTGTAACCTATATATAGGCCGTAACCTTTTATGTACTTTAGTGTTCCTGAGGATGTCATTAGACGAAAGCGCTTGAGCACCTTTTTGTGTTTCCTTTCCTTCGTGGTTTTATTCATCATATATATATATATATATATATATATATATATATATACAAAAACCAGTTTTATTAGCTTCAGCTATGGCTACACACAATTACTCAGAATAGATTAAACAACTGCTAGTTCATTTACTTCACTTACTAGCATCACAGAACCCTTTTCTACTTGTACTGATACAATGGGCTTCATAACTCACCTATTTTAGACGATACAAATGAAATGCACAGGACAATGGCACGAATTTAAATTTCGAACTCACTACTCAGAATGTCAAGCACGTTATGTAAGGGGTTCCAAAAAACCTTAGCACCCCCATTTGCAGCTTACATGTTTACTTATATCGAAATAGTTTTTAGTGATTATAAAAATATATAAAATTCTTTATTTATTGCAGGTATTAAAATTACTCTAGCTGATAAAGTGATAATATAATGGCTTCTCAATTAATTGGTGATTCGGAGAGGCAACGTGTGATAGATCGCATACGAGCAATAACATTTCGGGAAGCTCGTGATGCTGGAGCCACCTTTATAACACGTTCATGGGTTGCCAAAAAGTTGCGAAGAAGTGAGGACTTCGTCAAAAGAAATTGGAATAAAACTTTGGATGAATGTAAAATGGATACAACCAAATCTGGGCGCCCAAATTTGCCACTCTCTCAGGAAACAAAGGACACCATTGAAAGCGGTACGCGTAAGATTGGGATGTGGATGATTTCATGCATTTAGCTGTCTCCGATGTATTTTTTGTTTACGTAACACGTCGGCCTAACTACCAAAATGATCGAGTGTGGGCCACAACACCAGATGAAATCGACGACAATGAACATTATCGCGAATTATTAAAAAGTCCAGACTGTGTTGGTATGTTTGTTTTGTTCACTGCAAAGAAGCTCATGTGGGTGCTGAAGCCAAATGGTCAGAGTTGGGATGGACAGTATTTTCGTGATATTATTCTATCCCAGCATGTCATTCCCTTTCTAAGAAACCCAAACAATGTTATGGATGTCGATCAGGTCACACTTTTGCACGATAAGGCCCCCCTGCTTTAAGGCATTAACCACTCAACATTTGTTGCGGAACCATGAGATCGATTTCTTTGGAAATGAAGAATGGCCAGGAAATTCTCCTGACCTGAACGTCTGTGAACACATTGGATCAGTTATAAAGGACAAGGTTGAATGTCTCTTGTTTCAAGAACCTGCAGCAAATCGGTTTTCGAAGGATACAATGACGCAGCACATTGAAAATGTTTTAGCAAATTTGCGTAACGATCAAGATCTATTCACGTCACTTTTGGCAAGCTACCCAAAGCGAATTCAGGGTGTCTTGGAAGCCAATGGCGGGAACACCAAGTTTTAATTGTTTCTCATTAAATGCAGGATTAAATTCTCTTTTAAGGTATGTTTAGTTTTACTGTACCTCTAATGGTTTAGGCCATGGGCGGGTGGGCTAAGGTTTATTGGAGCCCCGTACAATAACTATCGATACCGCCACGAGGTTGCAGCACCAATGCGGCGCCAGATTCAAAATAATGTTTATGCTAACTTCTTGTGAGACCGTGAGACCATATTTTTACCTCAACGTTAGGTACAAGTGTAGATCGATATTCAAGGAGAGAGAGAGAGAGAGAGAGAGAGAGAGAGAGATGTAAGTAAATTTGAATTAGACGAATTGTAAACCACAACCATAAACCATTCAGCTTTAGTTTTGATGATAGTTATTTGACTTGGGGCGGGGGGCAGCAGGGGCGTACCCAGAAATTTGCCAAGGAGGGGCGAACTTGGAACTAATCGTAGAAATATAATTGAAATAGAGATAAATAATTTTTATGTACAGCCATGATGAGCTTATCGTTCAGTTAGAGATGATTAATTAGCTACTGCTAAGACACATTATGAATAAAAATATAAAAATCATATTATAAAAAATATATAAATTATATTATAAAAAATATAAAAATTATAATAAAAATCTGATTAGTAACATAATATTCAATGCAAACCGCAATTAGGATGCTCAGCTTTGTATTAACATAAGAATAAAAAAGTGCTAATTTTGAGATTAAGCATTGCCTTGGACTGTTACCCTTATAAAAGAAAATTATTCTCAGGGCCGAATTAAGAGTTTTCGGAATCCTAAGCCATTTCAGATATTTAGTAGTAAGGGAGGCAAGAGCTAGCGCCGAAGGCGCCGAAATTTTTACACTTTCATTCTCATCCTGTTGTAACCTAGCAATTTTACTGGGAAAATAATAATAATTTATTAGATCAAGGGAGGGGGGGCGATCTCCCCTGTCGCCCTCCCCTTCGGTACGCCTCTGGGGACAGTAAATGAATTTGTGGGGGGGCAGTGCCTACCATTGCCCCTCCCGTGGCGACGGGCCTGGGGTGACATAAATAAAAGCCTAGGGCTCGAAAAGAATTCACTTACGTCAGTACCCTAGGAGGAGAGGGGAGGAAACAAATAATGAATTTACTGTTATTAATTCATCTTGAATATAGGCCCTACTTCCCACGGACTCGAATAGAGAAATTGAAAAACATTAACAAGGGAGTGCAAAACGATTTTAAGATGGACAAACTGCTTCTGACGACTCAATTTCTACTACTGACTGACTCTTCTTGACTCAACTTTCTGACTGACTCTCTGGTGATGCGCTGCTTTTCCATCAAACAGATTTCGCTGTTCCAGTCTTGCTTGGCATGTGATCTGTTCTTTAATTTTTTATGAACCTAAAACTTAAGAAATAGTAATTAATACACGATTTCAATAGTTTTATAATTCCTACTTATTTTATAGTATTTAATAACTTTATTGGCCTATTTTATATTAAATCACTTACTTATGTAGATCTAGTGTTATTTGAAAACTAATTTGTCTTTAATGACATGATTGGACAAAATGGGAGGTGAGTATCACTATCACGTGACGAACAAACCTATACCTGATTGGTCAATATATATTACAAGTAATGAACACAACTAAACCTGTTGTTCTAGCTTCGTTGTTCAAGTCACGTGCGCTTGTCCAAATTCAGGATAGGCCCATTTCCTACCTTTAACAATCCATCTATTAAACCTGACTTACATTTATACATTATGAATTGTTATTTTGTATTCATTAATAAATCCCACGGTACTTACGTATTAACGGGGGGCCACCACATATTGATGATTGGTTAGGTTAAGTTGTAATATTTTCGTTAGTTGAAAATTTCTAATACATCATATTTTTTAATAGCAATATTTTAAAAAATATTTTTTATACAATTTTCTGAAAAAAAATAATTTTTTTAGGCTTATTCATGATTAAAATTTGGGATCTACCAAAAAGTGAAGAAGATACGGTCTCCTGGGGATCAGCTAAGTGGAGAAATAAAAAGCATCGAGGCACAGCACGCCATCACCTAGAGTCATATCTTGCTGAATTTATGTGGCGACAGTTGGTACATGATCACGATCCATTCAATTCCATTCTTAATGCTATTAAAAATTTTTGGCCTCCACAAACAAATGTTGTTTCTAATGTGTAACAATCTGTAACATGTATTAATCATTGTAAATATTTGAAATATAAATCATTGTAAATATTTTTAAAAATATGATGTATTAGAAATTTTCAACTAATGAAAATATTACAACTTAACCTAACCAATCATCAATATGTGGTGGACCCCCGTTAATACGTAAGTACCAATCCCGCTTTCACAATCCCAACACATGTTACTGCTTGGGACAGATAAATTCCAACTTTATTTACGTGATCATATTCAAATATCCATTTAACAATACATGTAAATGTTATTCAGTTGACATTTAAAAGAGTGATGGTGAATGGTTCAAATAAATATCTTATTATATCTTAAATAGTTCACACTTAATCGCATAATATAATAGATATATCATCGACAAAGGATCAAGAGTACAGACTTATATACCAGGTTCCATAGCTAAGTGTTGAAGTGAGGAACCCCATTTTCAGGTGAAAATGAAGTAATACTACGCACTAAATTTGTGCCATGAGAAATAAACATAAAAACTCCCTTATTTATTTTATTTTTATGCAATCAGCATACTTGCCAAACGAAAGAGGTTACCGTAAAAGAAGAAGAGTGTAGGACAAGCCCCCTAGGACAAAAGCCCCCTAGGACAAAAAAAACCAGGACAAAAGCCCCCTAAGAAAAATAATAATAATAATTTTTTTAATCATTATTTTTATTCTTTATTATTTACAGTTTATGTTTATAGTTTATAGTTTAGTTTATGTTTATAGTTTATTGTTTATGTATTTTGGCTCTCGTCATTTTCGTTTAAACTAACGAAAATATCATAACTTAACCTAACCAATCACCAAGGGCGTACAGTTGACCTAACCGGGCATTCAGTTGACCTAACCGGGCATTCAGTTGACCTAACTGGGCATTCAGTTGACCTAACTGGGCATTCAATTAACATAACAGGTTAATATTGGTTATTTCACCTAAATATCTTCTGATCTTTTCAGATTAGCTGTGACACCTGACTTGCCCTACCCAGCAATTTGTCCAGGGGGCTTTTGTCCTAGGGGGCTTTTGTCCGGACCCGAAAGGAGAAAACTACCTCCCAATTCTGCCAACTTCTTTCTCCAGTTCACGGCTTTAAATCTTGTGGACCAAACAATTTAAAAAAACGAAACTTTCTGCCATTGTGCAATGAATATGAGAATTTTTTAACCGTCAGAAAAATGCCCAGAAAAATGGACTGGGAGGAAAGGAAAACTTATGTGGCCACCATATGTAAAGAGCATCGTTTATATCATTAAGCTTCAACATTTGGCAGGACTGAAGGGAAGAATCTAAAAAATTCGCCAAATCACACAGCAACAAATCGAAAATGCTTCACTCCTCGCAAAATAGGGGTCAAACGTTGTATCGCTCAACATGGAGGATGTGATCAGTCTTTCCTTGTGAACAGACGTGTTTTATTGAGTGTCCAGTGTTACCAATTGAATAAGTGGTTTTCGTTGAAGTGTCTTTAAAAAAAATAGTGTTTGGTGCATTCTTACCTAAATTACTTCGTGTTACTAGTCATTCATTAATGAATATAATTCATTTATTGACTTTATTCATTACTATATTATTTGATTACTATATTATCTGATTAAACCCGAATCTATTACTAAGCGAGGTTTCATAAGGTTGAAATTCCCTTATTTGCCTTGTTTATTTTTCGAATCTATTACTACACGAGGTTTCATAAGGTTGAAATTCCCTTGTCTGCCTTTTTTGTTTCTCAAATCTATCACAAAACGAGGTTTTATAAGGTTCATTTTCCCTTCCTTCGGGGAATCAAGTAGAGTGTGGTCACCCAGTGGAAGAAGGAAAAACGGAAATAAAAAAGTTCGAATAGCGGACAGATAAGTTTTATTAATACTTTTTCTTTTACAGATCTTTCGTCGGTAGCTTAATTATATATTCATTTAGTATAAACTTGTTACAAGAATCTGTTCCTGCGTTTCAAGAACATTTTTGCAGGTTTGCGCAGGTGACGGCACAATAAGCACGCGGTAGACCTACGTTGTAATTTATTAATTTCCAAACGCTCGTTTTTTGTTTTTTGTTTTTTAATTAATTAAGAGCATGGCACCCCCGTCAAATACTTGCAGTCGCTGTGAAGGGAAATTTGCCGCTTACGCGTTTACAATGGCTAATAATAATGAACAGTTAGTTTGCAGGTGGTGCTCAAGCATGGAAGTCCTGAGGAACGAGTTAGAACGTGAGAGGGAGGCCAGAGTGAGGCTTGAAGAAAGCGTGATGCTCCTGACGGCAAAATTAGAATCCCTTGAGACTCCAGTTACGACCCCTCCTGCCTCAGTTTCTACTAATAATATAAATAGTACTATTAACCCTCTCTCTTCCCCTAGTTCCCAACCCTTGTTCGAGTGCGTAATGGAGCACCATTGAGAAAACCTAAGACTTCCCTACCAGTGATAACAAACAATAAGTTTTCTGTTTTAGGTTTCGAAGATGCTGATGAACCGGAAATACGACGACTCGTTGGCGATTCCATTGTTCGAGGGCAGCTCGAGGAATTCTGTGGGAGAAACCCTCGTCGTAGGCGCCGTTACTGCTACCCTGGTGCAAGGGTGGAGGATATATCTAATAGTGTTGACCATTTTACAGACGGAACCTCTGAGGACACAACGTATGTTATTCATGTCGGTACTAATAACGTTTTAAATTCTAGATCGGAAGAACTGCTGGCTAGGTACAGGGACTTACTAGAGCGACTAAAGGAAAAACTAATAAGAGTGTTTTAACAGGTATACTTCCTCGAATTATCCAACGTAGCGATTTCTACAGCAAAGCGACCTATATCAACAATAACCGAAAGTCTCTGCCAACAGGAAGGAATGCATTTTGCGAATTTTTGGAAGTTTCTACGGCAGGAGGGACTTGTTCCTCGAAGATAGACTTCATCTTAATGACGTTGAAGCTGCGCGTTTAGGAAGACTATTTCATAATACTGTCTCTTCTTTACAGGCTGCCGTAACTCGAACGGTCCCAGCGTAATTTCCACAAATTTCCCCTGCGCTCGCGAAGGTGTCGCAATTACAAACAAATTGAAGGTTCTATCCTTAAATACTCATAGCCTACGAAATAAAATAAACGAATTTTTTTTCTTTAATTGCTTGTAAAGACTATGATGTAATTGCGATAAATGAATCGTGGCTTAGCACTGAAACACGTGATTTTGTAGGGGAGTATCAAATTAAAGGTTATAGACTTTTTGTTAAAAACAGAATAGGTAGGCGAGGAGGCGGTGTTATGTTGTATATGAAAGATAATATTGCGAACGTTCTAGAAGTAAAGCACACAATTCCAGAACCAATAGATTCGACTATAGCAGAACTTAAATTGAACGATTTCAAACTTGTTGTTGCGGTTATATATAGGCCCCTAATCAAACAGCTGATACAGACGAAGTGTTATATCGTGAACTAAAGAGAATAATAGGTAGTGAGCAGGCCTTAGTTATGTGTGACTTTAATTGCACCAACGTGAATTACGATACAATGCAGGTAGACGCGGAAGGTAATCGTTTAGTTAATTTTCTCGAGGATAGCTTTCTTATTCAAAACCAGGGCCGTTTCCTGGCATAAGCAGACTAAGCGGCCGCTTAGGGCCCCGCTGCTACTAGGGGCCCCTAGACAGGCTCCCAGGTCATAGCTCAGTGGGCAAGAATAGGAATATAGCTGAAGTTATTATTATTATTATTATTATTATTGTCGTATTAATTAAAGCTTTTCTATGAGACAAATGTAATAAAACGGAGACAAACGAAACGTTTTGGTCGTTATGTGTAAATAACTATTGTGAGATCTTATTTCTATATTATTTAACTTTATTCTTACTATATGCTTATACTTTCCTAAATGCTTAATTTTTCTAGTATTGTAAAACATTATTTCACTAATTTACTAATTACACTGGCCAACAAAATGAAACTTATTTTTCTCATCACAAACATGACCACACTTTTCTTAATGCATTTTTCGCGCTGATTCCGAATCTGGTTTTATTTGTTTTCTAGCACGTAGAGTTATATAGATACACTGGTTTTGATATTTTTAAGCTTTTGATATTGCTATAAGAAAATTTATGGATGTATAGATCACACTTAGGAATGCTAAACAACAAATACATCATATACTTTATTCAATGTACTTATAAATAAAGAATATATACATTATTTTATTAAAAGCGCTGTGAGTGTGATTTCCTTTTGTAAATTTGGCCTGGATTGTCACGATACAGCATCCAACAATGGTCCGCCATCATGCTTTCATTCCAATATCCTTGGTAGCGCTTCTCCATCATCTGAATATCTTGATGGAAGCGCTCTCCTTGCTCGTCACTCACTGCACCAAGGTTTTCAGGAAAGAAATCTAAGTGGGAATGCAGGAAGTGAATATTTAACGACATTCGACACTCCATTTCTTTGAAGGCATCAAGGAGGTTCTTGACTCCATCCTTATACGCAGGTGACTTGTTGCTTCCAAGAAAGTTTTCACATATCCATTTGTGAATCCTGACTGCATACCCATAAGCATTCCTATAACTTTTAGATCTCCACAAACATTCCATTGATGACTGTCGTATTTGATTGCCTTAAGTAGTATATCCATATTGTCATATGTCTCTTTTAGATGGACGGAATGGGCAATGGGGATGGATGGCATTATATTACCATTATGCAAAAGAACTGCTTTCAGGCTTCTCTGCGACGAATCAATAAAGCGGCGCCACTCAGATGCCACATACGTCTGAGATATGGCTGTAAATAGTCCATTGATGTCATGGCAATAACAGAGAGGACCGTCTACTGAAAAGAATGCTGTTAATTCAAAATTCCGCTTTCGGTAGTAACTAATACGAACATTGTTCTCAAGTAAATTGTTCTCCTTTAGTCTTGAGGCGAGAAGCTCTGATTTCTCTTTAGACAGCGATAAGTCTCTAACAAGATCATTCAACTGTCCTTGGATTAACTTTTTAGGCTCTAAATGTCTACCTTCAAAAGTGTACTCTGGTTCTGTAGATGGTCCGGAAACGCCAGTTGCACCTTCATCACTTTCCATGTCATCTATGATAGAATCTAGCCTATCACTTGGGGGAATTGGAATGGGCAATATTTCATCATGTTTTACTGGTCTACGTGCTGAATCCAAGTTTGGATATACAATCTGGTGTTTGTTCTTGGCAGAAAACCCCATTAAGTTCACACTACAAAAATAACAGTCTTCATGATGATCTCTCGGCTCCCTCCATATCATGGGTATGGCAAATGGCATTGAAGCTTTCTTTTTGTTAAGCCAATCACGTAATCCATTTGAACAGCCAGAACAGATTTGATGTGGCGCCCATGGTTTATCTTGGTCACCTAGATGGCAACCAAAGTATAGCTTGTATATTTTCTTAATGTCGGTTGTAATACTTCGTCGCTGTGTTTTAGTCAACTGGCCGCATACGAAACAAACTTGTCGGGGTCATTCTTACATTGTCGAGGCATGTTGACTGACCTGAGCAAACTATAAATTCAAAAAAAATGTACACCAACTTGACACAAGTTCTTGGACTGGACTGATCTTTTGACACACAAAGCACGGCGTTGTTGCCTGAATCACAATGCTGCTAGACGTAAAAGCTCACACCTGAAATACATAAGATGTATAATTAAGATAATTGAAATAAATAAGATGAATAAACTAAAAAAACACAATAAAATAAACACAATCAAATGTTGAAATATTAGTATTTTGCCTATTTAAAATGGTTAAATCTGTGTAGTTATATATATGCCTTCATCTTGAAAAATACGTGCTAGAAAAATCTGAATGCAGTTTTGGAATCAGCGTGACAAATGCTATCCAGCCACACAAATTTTACTCTGATGAAAAATCTTTGTTGACCAGTGTTATTAAGAGATTTTGTAACACTTTAAAACCTAGGATTATTTTCGTTATGTTTTCAAGTTTATTAATTCTTTTCTCATCTTTTTCAGATACTGTGAATTTTGTTGGTTAAAACCTAAATGGTCTGATTATTTGAATGTATTTGATTAACGTTACAATTATTATTATTATTATTATTATCATCATCATCATTATCATTATTATTATTTAGCAGATTAGTTGTGGTTAACTAGATGTGACTTCGTGCATCTTGTAAAATGAAACGACATTATCCATCAGGAGCTGAAAAACGGAAAAAGAAGAAAATAGAGGAGGAGAAGCTTTCCAGTAGCACAGGTGAGATGTGCCACTTATATATTCTTATGATTACAGTTCAGACAACTAGGTTAGGTAGACCATCAAGCTAGGCAAGTGCTCAGGAATCGTGTAGAGTAAGCTAGTCTCTGTAATATTTATAATATTTCGAAATGTGAAATTTAATGGATCACATCACCTCAAATTCTGTTCACACAGATCAATTATCAAACAAGATAAGAAAGAGTATTTTAGCAAAAATTAACAGAATATGTAATGATATGTTCTTCTCGGGAGCACTACTGAAATATTTGGAAAAGCCATCCTCAGCAAAGCCTGATGAGCATCATGAGCCAACAGCAGGACCATCCTCTATGCAACCTCAAACACCAGTAGAAGTAGAGCCTGATGAACCAACAAGTGGCCCATCTTCTGTTCAGCTTCAAACACCACACACAGGCATTTCTACTGAGCAACAAGAACCAAGATCTGCTCCACCTTGATCCGTATGACTGGCCAGTTGTCCTGTCAGATGCCTTGAAGACAGATCTGGTGTCTCGAGGACCATTTCAAATCAGTCCAGATTTCACATTCCCTAAAAGAGAGGACAGTAGAAGCGTTCATCACCATTACATGTACAGAATATTAATTAATGGGGAAAAAATAAAGCGAAGCTGGCTGATGTACTCTAGAAGGAATGATGCTCTTTATTGCTTCTGCTGCAAGTTGTTTTCAAGGAAGTCGTACAAACTGATTACGGATGGACTTTCAGACTGGATAAACGTTGGTTCGCTTCTGAAAGGCCATGAAAATAGTTCAGAACATGCAGATAACATGGCAACATGGAAAGATCTGGAACTGCGGCTAAAAACTGGGAGAACCATTGACCAAACTGAAATGTCATTAATGGAGGTAGAGCGAAGACGCTGGCGAGATGTTCTCACACGTCTTGTAAGTATAATCCAATCACTGGCAGAGAGAAACCTTGCTTTCAGGGGTTCTTCCTCTACATTGTACAATCGAGACAATGGCAACTTCTTGAAGGAGGTTGAGCTGCTTGCCAAATTTGATCCAGTGATGAAACAACACATCAGCAGAGTCGAAAGTGGCCAATATAGTCATTCAAGTTACCTAGGAAACATCATTCAAAATGAGCTCATTGTGTCATTAGTGGGAAGATCTTGAATGCCATTGTTGCAGAAATAAAACAAGCTAAATATTACTCACTCATTTTAGACTGCATCCAGACATAAGCCACCAAGAACAGATGTCGATTATTATCAGAACTGTTAAAATGGGTGAAGTACCAGAAATAAAAGAATACTTCTTGGGCTTTCTTGAGGCTTCAGAAAGTACAGGCCTGGGTTTATCAGTTCTGATTCTGAAGAGACTAGATGAACTGAATATGCACTTTGATGACTGCAGAGGACAGTCATATGACAACGGAGCGAACATGAAGGGCAAGAACAAAGGTGTTCAGGCAAGGTTATTAGAGAAGAACTGTCGTGCACTCTATGTTCCATGTGGGGCTCACACTCTGAATATTGTAGTGGCTGATGCAGCTAAAGCTTCCACAGATGCCATCAGCTTCTTTGGCAACGTACAAAATTGTACAACCTTTTTGCAGCAGCTACACAGAGATGGACAATCCTAAAGAAGCACGTGAACATAACACTCAAGTCTTGGAGTGAAACAAGGTGGGAGAGCCGGCTTAAGAGTATTGAGGCTGTGCGATACCAGAGCCACAACATCAGAGAGACCCTATTGGAAGTCAGAAACGATGCCACAGATGCCATAGCCAGGACTGAAGCACAAGCACTTGCAGAGGAGGTAGGGTCTTATCGCTTTCAGATTTGCACAGTAGTATGGTATGACATTCTTCATGCAGTTAACCATGTGAGCAAACTTCTGCAGTCTCCTACAATGCAGTTTGATGTGGCAGTCAACCTCCTCACAAAAACAAAAGACTCACTCACCAGCTACAGAAACACAAGTTTTGTTGCAGCACAAGTCGTAGCTAGGGACATATGTGAGGAAATGAATGTGGAGGCTGTGCTGAAGGAGAAGAGGCTCAGATCCACAAAAAAGCACTTTGCTTACGAAGCTCCTGAAGAACCATTTACAGAAGCCTTAAAGAGGCTGGAAGTCAAATTTTTCAATGTGGTGGTGGATTGTGCCATCGGGTCAATAAATGAGAGAGTTCAAAACATTAGATGATGTGAGGGACATATTTGGGGTTCTCCTAAACTTCACCACAATGAACGAGGAAGACTTGTCCTGCAAGTGTGAAAAGCTCTCTAAGATATTGAGCTCTGGAGCTGACTCTGACATTGATGGAAGAGAACTGGCCCTCGAAATTAAGAACTTGCCGACTTTACCTTCACACAACATGACTGCATTGGAGCTTCTCTCCTTCATTCATCAGAAGCAACTGGAGGAACTATACCCCAATCTCTGGGTTGCACGAAGAATTGCCTGCACTCTACCTGTGACAGTAGCGTCAGCCGAGAGGAGCTTCTCTAAGATGAAGCTAATCAAGAACTACCTCAGATCATCAATGGGGTAGGATCACGCCTCAGTGGCCTTCGCATCATAAGCATCAACCAGGACGTTGGCAGGGAGATTTCATATGATGATGTTATTAATGATTTCGCCAGAAAAAATCTAGGAGGCAAAAATTTTGAAATACAAACTGTTCTGTATAACTGTTAGCTATTACACGATTGTATCGTAGAATTAGTAATTGTTTGGTAGTTGATAATTGCATTATTTTTTTTATACATAGTTCTGTGTCATTTATTCTAAATAATGTATAAGCTAATTTTCAGGAATTTCATGAAGAGTATTTTTTCTGTTTGTCTTCTGAAAGTACATATTTGTTGTTTTGGACATAAATGTTTCATTAAAATTGTTTCATAATTGTTTTTTATTAACACAGCCATTTTTTGTATGTGTGTACTGAGGTGATGTAGTAAGGCGTGAGTTGGTGGATGGAGGGGTGGGGCCTCAAATGGGTATACTGCTTAGGGCCCCCTAATGGCTAGAAACGGCCCTGTTCAAAAGGTTAGGGAACCTACGTACGAAATTGGACAGTATTTAGATTTACTAATAACTACGGACGAGAGGCTAATCACTGATCTTCAAGTAATAGAACCGTTAAGCAATAGCGATCACAATATGGTAGAGTTTGTCCTCTCAGTAAGTCACTCGAAACCAGCTGACTCGACTAAAATTCCTAACTTCCAGCACGCAGACTTTTGTAAATTTCGAAATGAATTGTCACACGTCAATTGGGAAAACGTAATGGGGATCTCCAACGCAAAACTAATGTGGGAATTGTTTCAAACACTATTTAGGACTATAAATGAGGAATGTGTACCGTACAAAATTAAGCGCGCGAAAGTAAACAACAAGCCCTTGTGGTTTACTTCTAGAGTAGGAGACATTATAAAGAGTAGAGATAGGGCTTATAGGCTACATAAGTGCGATAAAGACAATTTGTGGTTACAAAACAACTACATATCTCTAAGGCGTGAAGCGAAAAGTGTAATAAAAAAGTCCAAGCGCGAATTTGAAATTTCCATAGCTCGTGACGGTAAAGAAAACCCGAAGCGATTCTTTCAATACGTCAACAATAGAAATCCAGTAAAAAGTGTCTTGGGGCCGTTGAAAAATGTTAACGGAGATCTAGTTTCTGAAAACAAGGAAATGGCTACCTTGCTAAACGAATTTTTTACGTCAGTTTTTACTATAGAAGATGAAACGAATATTCCTACGGTCATAGACATAATACCTTTTGATAATGGTAATATTTTGGATAATATTGTGGATATTGAAGGGGAGGTAATGCGCTATATTGATAAAATGAAAATGCGTAAATCACCGGGGCCGGATTTCATATATCCCATACAACTAAAAGAATTAAAAGATAGCATTGTTGTGCCGTTAACGTTAGCAAACGTAACACCTATCTTTAAGAAAGGCGATAAAGGTGCTGCAGGAAATTATAGGCCAATCAGTTTAACGTCTGTTGTAGGTAAGCTACTGGAATCAATAATTAGGGATCGTATAGTCGAACACGTAGAAGTGCATAACTTAGTTAGAAATACGCAGCACGGTTTTAGGCGAAACAAATCTTGCTTAACTAATCTTTTAGAATTTTTTCAAAGCGTGGTTGACGTTTACGATAGTCATCGGGTGGTTGATGTAGTTTATTTAGATTTTCAAAAAGCGTTTGACACCATACCGTACAAAAGACTCATTAAAAAAACTAAGGCTCATGGAATCAGGGGTGTAGTAATAAATTGAATAGAAGAGTGGTTGCGAGGTAGGAAACAGAGGGTGGTCGTTGATGGAGCGGAGTCGTGTTAGGCTAATGTAGCGAGTGGCGTTCCTCAGGGTTCGGTATTGGGCCCCTTGCTTTTTCTTATATATATTAACGATTTAGATGTCGGCCTAGTCAGTAAAGTTTCAAAGTTTGCGGATGACACGAAGCTGGGTGGTAGGGCGATTAATGACGAAGATAGAGGTAAAATCCAGGAAGATCTGAATAAAATCGTAGAATGGTCAGTCACATGGCAAGTGAGATTTAACGTCGATAAGTGCAAAATTTTACATATAGGTTCGCGTAACGGTAATTTTGCGTATAGTATGTCAGGGAAGGAGTTAACAAGCGTAGAGCAGGAAAAAGATTTTGGAGTTATAGTACTAGTGATTTAAAAGTAGCAAAACAAAGTACAGCAGTGGTCAATAAGGCGAACAAAGTGTTAGGTTTTATAGCTCGCAATTTTGAGTGCAAATCGCGCGATATTATAGTTCCTCTTTATAAATCATTAGTTAGACCCCATTTGGAGTACGCGATCCAATCTTGGAATCCGCATATGTAAAAAGATATAGACAAACTCGAAAGAGTTCAAAGACGAGCAACTAAGATGATTCCGTCGCTTAGGTCGAAGTCGTACGAGGACAGGTTTAAGGAGTTAAAATTGACTACACTCGAGACTAGAAGGCTAAGGCGTGATCTAATTCAGGTTTTCAAAATTATGAATGGGTTCGATAACGTAGATAGAGATAGATTTTTCGAAATATCTCAATATAATAGGACTAGAAATAACGGGTGTAAGTTGACAGTTAGAAGGTTCGAGCCAGCATTGCCAAAAACTTTTTTACGCATAGAATAGTAAATAGCTGGAATAGTTTGCCGGTAGAAGTAATTAGTAGCACGTCTATAAACATGTTTAAAAATCGATTGGACGCATATGTTGATAGATTGGGTATAGTTTAAGGTGGTAAAATTAAGGCTTTGTGGGTCGGAACCCGCGTGGAATTGTAGATCTCCTCCGCCACCACGGAGGACATGCACAATACACATTATTACACAAATCCGAACACAGTTACTGTAGGTAGACCAGCCATGAGTGGATCCTAGGGTCTTTGTTGGTTTGAAACATTATAGCATTATAACTAGGGATGTGCCGGATATCCGGTTACGATCCGGTTTTCCGGATATCCGGCACTTTTAATTTTAATTAAATATCTTAGATGATGAATCCTTAATAAACATTTTTATAGGTACCTACAAAGTAATAGCATTATTATTAGTATTATTATTTATTATTAGCTATATTAGTTAGTTTTAACCTCTCTATCTGCAACAATGGCGACCCAAAGAGAGAAGAAATAAGTTTAATAATCAAGGGATCCAAAGAAGTGGTTATGACAACCACCCTAACACAATAATAATAAACAGAAACTGAGAATTAAATTGATCTAATTGAGCTAAACAGATCAAAAATTTAAATACATCTGTAACATTGACATATCATGATATCACATATTATAGAAAAAATGAAGACAAGCAATCAATAGTATGGCAATATGTGTTGAAAAATAAATGAAAATAGACTTAATGTACGTATTTACGATTCACTATACAGTATTTCATATTTTTCATCAAGAAGATCAGTTCTTCAGCATTAGCTGGCAATAATTTGCTTCGGTTGTCTGCATATACCTGACCCACTGCACTGAATAACCGTTCAGAAGCAACTGAACTTGGTTGTGCACTTAAATATTTAAGGACCATTGGTTTCAATGTTTCAAATTGATTGACATTGTTGCACCACCATTTCATTGGGTTGTCAGTCCTGTGTATGTTTGGTAGCGACAGATACTTATCTATTTCTGAAGTGTAGAAGAGGCAGAGTTTTTTAGCCTTTGAATGCCTATGAAGCAGAGAACACTTTGCATTGGATGAGTCTGAAGTTTGAGAAACATCGGGTAGCTGGCATGATTCGTCTGCACTGCTGCTGTCTTCTTGATCCACTGAAGTTTTTTTCACAAGTTGGTCGAAGCAAGCCCATATGTCCTCATGTCCTCATGAGTTTCTTCAGCCAAGTTCATTGGTAAACCGACCTCTGCTACTTCTGCTTCCTCGACTTCTGCTTCAGCCCGGCTAGTAGAATGTTTCTTCTGCAGTTTTTCGTGCTCAACTAATTCTGCCACAAGCTGCTGTTTCACCCCATTGGCATCTTTCAGAAAGTGCGACTTGTAGCGGGATCTAAAAGGGTAGCCACCGTAAAGCAGTTTTGCTCCAGGTTTACAGATTTACTGCATGTCGGTTTCATGAAACGGTCTTCCAGCGCTTCTTTCAAGTTTTGCTTGACAGTTTGGATCCCACAATCTTTTTGTCTTTTTGAAAGATAAGAGTGTAGTGTAGCTACTGCTGGAATTACAAAACTGATCAGTTCGCTGTCTTTACTTGCTTGTTTGGTCAATTCTTCAAATGGTTGTAGCACTCGAATAATATTTTCCACCAAACCCTAGTTATAAGCGGTGAGTGTTGGAATGTCTTGTTCTGCAGCATATGCTGTCACTACCTGCCTTTGTTCATGCAGACGTTCTAACATGTAATATGTCGAATATGCTGAATCGTTAGTGGCTACAGACTCGGTCTTCTCTTCATGCAGTGCTTTGAACTTAATGCTAGGTGTTTACTTTGAATGTGATTCCACAATGGTTTTGTTGAATATGACCGAGGTGTTTTACCACGCACGATGTACCTCCCATTGTTTGTAACATCACATAATTTGCCCTCTGCTTTATGTTCATTTTCCACACCACAGACTTTAAAATACTTCCAAATAATTGATTTTGATTTAGAAGACATAATTCACTTTTATTTCTAATATTAACGACTAGAAAGTCTATATTTTCAAAAATTTTCTGAAATGAACAAGAAAACTAGTAATGTACAGCCTGGAGTAAGAAACAATAGTAAGGTTCCCTATCCGATAGGATATCCGGCCGGATATCGGATATCCGGTGATCACAATTTGTCGGATATCCGGCACATCCCTAATTATAACATTATATTTTCAAGTGTAAAGTATGGAAAAACTTTGGTAATTGAGCTTTATAATTAATTTGGTAATTAAGCTATTGTTTGCTAGTTTTCAGGTTCGATCTCACGCACGAGTATATAAGTAAAAAGTTATCAAATCTTAAAACCCTGAAGGACTTTCTGACAACTCAGCATGCATATACAGTGGGCCTTTTCCGAAATTTGGACTGTTTCCTCTTTTTTGGAAAAAAAATATATATTTGATGTAGATTTTTACGCTAATTTAAAAAATGTAAGTCCTTTTTTGGAGAAATTATTACTTTAAAAGTTACACGGTGTTCTAGTTTACGTATAGTTACTATTTTAAAAGTTACATCGTGTACTAGTTTACCTATAGTTACTGTAGAAAAATCTTTTGCATGTATATATTGATTTGTCATATTGTTAATACTATTTTTGATAAATTTCAGCTTTTCTATAGATATTAGATAACGTTAAAACTAGCGAAAATATCACGACTTAACCTAACCAATCGTCAAGGGCGTACAATTAACCTAACAGGGCATTCAATTAATCTAATTGGGCATTCAGTTGACCTAACCGGGCATTCAATTAACCTAACTGGGCATTCAGTTGACCTGATTGATACCTACTTGTGCGAATTCATGTGGCGACAAAAAAATAACGGTTGAAATCTATTCACACAAATATTTAGTTTTCAGTTGTATTGTTATAGTTTTTGACCTAATACAAAATTACAATAACAAACATAACTTTTGAACCGCTCATTTCTGCAAAAAAAGACTTACAATTTTTAAATCGGCGTAAAAATCTACATTAAATATCTTATTTTAAAAAAAATCGGAAACAGTCCAAATTTCGGAAAAGCTCCTATACAGTATATAGTATATGTGTGTATATAACCTCTTTTGATGTTGGGAAAATATATATATATATAATATGGGATGAATTTCACAATAAAACACGTGAAATGAATAAATGCTGCAAACCCAGCAAACCCACCCTGACGAGGTGTAGCTTTGAATACACGAAAGGACTTGGAATCGTTTTTCTTTTTCCTTGTGGGTTTGCAGCATATATATATATATATATATATATATATATATATATAATATAATATTTGAAAGCCTTTATCGCTCAATTGCATGTTATACCTGATCTTGATCACTTCCCTTTGAAAAAGTAACAAAAAGTTTATAGAAAACATTTTTAGATTAATTTCATTTTTTTAAAAATTGCCTTTTACAGAGTTATGCTCTTAACACGCAACTTGTGAATATACTGTGCAGTGTGTTTACTAGGTTAAAATAACATAATATTTCTTCTTTATATAACCGTACATATATTATACAAGAAAATTTCTTAGCCTTCGAGCAAGATCATAAAAAAAAACGGAGAACGTCATATATAATTCAACAAATGTAGAAAGAAACGTGTAAATGTATATACTGTATAGGAGAAACTAGAATAAGGAATAAGAAGGGAGCGAGTTCGATCGGAATTAAGTCGATAGGAACGGTGCACAGAAGTGGATATTTCGCCGTTCCGACCAACTCCATATAACCTTGATCGATCCACTAGTGTGTCATTGGGACAAATTGGGTTAACTTTGCAGTTTCACCAATATAAAAATTAGTGAAAGACGAAGTCATTCTTTATTGTTGGGTCTCGGAACTTTTTTCAAGACAAGGCCAAACTTAATTGGGTTCTCGTCAACCCTCAAAAGGTAATAATGAAATGCACAAAAAAGAATCTAAATTATTTTTTATATCTGAAATGTATACATTTTTCTTTCGTGTGACAAAACAAAAGAATCTCTCTCTCTCTCTCTCTCTCTCTCTCTCTCTTCTCTCTCTATATATATATATATATATATATATATATATATATATATATATAAAGGTTTTCTAGGAGGTTATTCAACCTTGAGGTGGTCTTTAAATTTTATTCTGTTTGAGTTTACAAATAAAGTTTATTTCTCCGTTGCGTCTACAGGGTGTTCGAAAAGTTCCGTCGCCTCCTACAAAATGTACATATTGTAATACCAATTTTATTTTTGTGTGATTAATTGTATTTATATGTTGTAGGTGTAAATTAAGAAACAAGTCACCAGCAGCAGTTACTTTAATCACAGTAAATACAGTTACTAATTACAGTCACCAATCAAGAATATCTGTGTGTGCACCATATTTTCGTAACAAAGGATTATGCGCTTCCATGTGCGGTGTGAGAATCGACGCAGCATTGCTGGAGTGATTGCGCCAAATGCATCTCGAACAGTATGTTTAAGTTCCTCTGTTGTGCGATAACGCACCCGGGATACGTTCTGTTTGACGAAACCTCATAACGCATTGTCACATGAAGACAGATCTGGACTTCAGGACGGCCACTCAAGAGGGGCAGGTAAATATTGCGAGCCACAGCCGATCCAGTTGTCTCTGAACACTTCGTTGAGGGATTCCCTCACATTAATGCCAAAATGAGCCGGAGCCCCCGTCTTGTTGAAACCACACCCGACCAAGCAGCCCTAAACGTTCGAGCTCAGGCACAAACCAGTCCGATAACATGTTGAGGTAGGCAATTTGGTTGACACAGGACTCTCAAAAAAATATGGACCGAACAAGTTTCTGGCAGACACTGAACCCTATATCATCACATGCAGTGGATGGTGTTCCAGTTCCTCAAAGAAGTGTGGAATTTTTTTACTCCAGAAATAAACATTTCTCATTTTGGTGCTACGGTAAATTACACACTCGTCAGAAAAAATCACTGTTCCACGTGCAAGAATTGTTGGAAAAACGGTCAAAAACCATTCACAAGCTTCATATCGTTCCTGCATGTCTGTATCGCTTAATTCATTAACAAATGACGGGCGGTATGGTTTCATGCCGAGATCTTTTGTCATGTGATCTCTCATTGTGGACATGGGGACTGCAAGTTCTTGTGATCGTTTCCGAAGTGATTTTTTCGGTGAACGAGCCACCGATGCAATCACACCTTCACATTGTTCTGCTCGCGTTGTTGGTCTTCCCGACCGTGGTCTGTCCTTGATGGAGCCAGTTTCAAACAGCTTTTTCTCCCAGCGTAATACCGTCTTGTTTGGTGGTGCAGCCTTATTAAATCTTGTGTTGAAATCATTCTGGATATCATGCATCATTTTGCCAGTATGTGACCTTTCATGAGCCCATGTGCTCATCACTATCCTTTCCTACAGTGTAAGTGGATGGGTCTGCCATTGTTCCCACAACTCTAAAACCTGGAAAAAAAAAAGGTCAATGAATCACAAAAATTCAATTAATCACACAAAAATAAAATTGGTATTACAATATGTACATTTTGCAGGGGGTAACGGGACTTTTTGAACACCCTGTACAGATGTATAAAAACAACTATTACTTTTAAATTATTATTTTTCTCTAAGTTTTATTCCGTTTTAAGTTTATGTGTAAAGTTTTATTCCATTTTTGAGTCTGCAGATAAAACAATTATTCCTTCTACTAAACTAGATTAATTAAGTGCAAATTAAATAACAACAGCGTAAATTGAAAGACTTTGGAATGAAGCTCGTATTGAAGAATAGTTGGATAATTTTAATCTCATTTCAAGTTCCCAACATGTATTTACTGTAGAATGGGAAGATCATATTTAGCTATCTAATCTTAGGCTTTTTAGAGTTCATAACTGATCAGGTAGATGATGGACGTGATGTAGATGTTATTTAATTGGATTTCAGAACGGTACTTGACAATGTTCCACATAGGTGACTTCTATGTAAATTAAAAACTCATGGAATATTAAGGTCAGATATGAATTAGTTAGAAAATATATTGCAAGACAGAGAACAGAGAGTAATTTAAGTGGTCATAAATCTGAGTGGTAAAAAGTGAAAGGTGAGGTTACCACAGGGGTCAGTGTTAGATTAATTATTTTTATTGTGCATCTAATTGATTTAGAGCAAGGAGTAGCTAGTAAATTTCTAAATTTGAAGATACTACAAAAAGTAGGACCTAGATTAGTTTCACAGGCTAGTAAGTGGTAGATGGTATTCAATGTTCAAAACTACTAAGTCCATCTTTTTGGCAGAAATAGTGAAAAAACTTTTGTTATTAGACGCAAGGAAATTATGATACTTCATTCAAGCAAGATTTATTCATAGACAGCTATAGATATGCTTGAAGGTGAGAGCAATGTAGGGCAACCAAACTTATCTTTAGGTTAAGCTGAAGATCGGAAGAGTGAAAGCCTAAAGGAACTATGAATGTTTAGTTTTGAGAGACTTTGTTTGAGGGGAGATATAGTACAGAGGTTCAAAATGTTTTCAGGTTTTGGTCAATTTAGATTAAACTTTTTTATTAGAAGCTACTGGAAAAACTCAAGGTTATAATAAGAAAATTAGAAAACAGCCTTATTAATAAACTAATAAATATAACCATAAATATAATAAATTAATAACTAATGTATCATACTTTTTAAATAGCAGTAAACTGAAACAACAGCGGAGGAATGAAGTATTGCACATGTATTCTTGTTGAAATGATATGTTCATGTTATGTTGTGAATTTGTGGACTTGCAGTGAGGGCCGTCACACTAATTAAGAACCACTTTGCCGTGTATTTCCGGTCAGCCGTTTGTAAGCTATCAGAGTGAGAGGTTGATGTGAAAGTGGCGGCAGTTCCAGCGAAATTCCACGTAATCTGTGGTCTTATCTCGACAAATACTTTAAGTTTAGTGGAAGTACAGTAGTGGTGACAACTTATCATACGAATGCTTGCTTTGCTTGCCTTTAAAGAAAACGTTCAGTGTGAGTAGGATGGACGCAAAATGGACGAGTGAAAAGATGTTGCAGAGATAATGTTCAATGTTGCAAATGGGGTGGGGGTATGTTGCAAATGGGGAGGGGGTTTGCAATGAAGGGGGAGGGGTGGTATGCCCTGAAGGGGGGAGAGGGGAGGGAGCTTCGGGAGGAGATGGGAGGATGACCTCCCCCCAAAGGGGTTGCCTTAACCTAAGAGAGGAAGAGATAGGAGAGAAGGAGGAGGTCTTTGGGGGAGAAGGGGGATGTCCTCACCCCCCAAAGGGAAACCTAACCTAAGTCTTAACCTAAGAAGGAAGGATAGTTCTTTACTCCACCGAAGTTCGCATCATTCTGGCCGCTCCGAATCCAAGTGGGTCTTATATAGAGGAAGGTTGAGTTGCCAGATATCACTTTTTATTTTAATTGTTCAGGTATACATTATTTACATGAGCTGCCAAATAATGTTTTTATTTATTAACAGCAAACGAACTTTCTCCTTTTAGAGAATTAATTATAAAACAATATTAACATTAAAAGAAATACATTTAAACCGCTTCTACTGCACAAAATCAGAAAAATAAAAAAGAAATCATTCCAATAACATATTCGCTAAGAACAATTTATGTCTATTTACTTTTGACATTCCTTTCCTGTTCGAATTAAAACATCATTCTGTTTATTAAATATTTTAAATAAATCGAAATTAAATACATACACTTTATCTTCTACCGCACAAAAAATGAAATAAAAATGTATAAACATCAATACGGGTGAAACACACACACACACACACACACACACACACACACGCATGCACAATTATATTAAATAATAAACAGCAAAAGAAATAAACACATTAACTGTGTCTATTTACTTTTGACAATCCTTTCTTGTGTTTCAAAAACAGAAAAAATATTATTTCATTCCTTTATATTATATTATATATATATCTATATATATATATATATATATATATATATATATATATATATAAGATAAACAATAAACAACGAAAGAATTAATTTTAAAACTAACTTCAACTAAATTGTCTATTTCATTTCTTTCCTTCTTTGAAATCGTCTCTGAAAAAAAAAATTCTGAGCAGGTGTCCCTCACGCTAACCGCAAAACTGACCACAAAGTTCCATTTGACCTATTTCCATCCTTTCTCTCGACAAAACCTCGCTTGAGTCCAAATGTTAAATCTGACATTCTTATTACTACTGAAGTTAAAAACATGATTTTATATTATTTTAGAGAGAGAGAGAGAGAGAGAGAGAGAGAGAGTGAGTGAGGACCACACACACACTATATATATATATATATATATATATATATGGTGGTATAAATTACAGTAGTAACAATAATAGCTAATTCGGTTTTCACCGAATTGTTCATTCTAACAATGGTCACGCTTTCACTCCGCCTTAGACCTACAGTTTAACGTGGAAACCTAATACATTAATCCGGGCGGGATGAAATGTCTTCGTCCCGATCTCTCAACAGCACCCGCCGGCTAATCCACTAGGATACCTAGTTTACCCATTTATCAACCAACTCAAGCAGACATCATTTTCATGAGTTATTTATTCAGAATCACACATCTACGCGAGAAGTAAAAATTCACAAGTCAGAAATCTTGGGAAAGTTGTGTTTAGTATGGGTACAAAACATAGTAATGCACAATTATCTTCTAGATTTGATGTTTATGTCATAGGATATTACTGTGCTGTTAATGTAAGAGTAATGAAGAGTAGCGGCGCTAATTTTGTTTCCTGCGGTACTGAGCTGTGCCACTCTGATGAATATATTCCTATAACGAACTGCAACCGAAAAAATGAGGCTCAATTTAGTATGGCCGCAATGAATATATTCCTATAACAACTTACGTCCGAAAAGTTGAGACTCAATTAGTAGGGTCGCAAAATAATAAAATATTTTTGTGAGGGTTATTGCATAAAGGGAGGGTTTGGGAAAACCAAGTATGGGTGCAAATATTGCCGTGGTAGAGACAGAAAGGGGTAATACGAGCATTAAATCTACGGAGAGAATATAAAGACACCGTTAGTCGTCCAAAGCCTGGACCCGTTATATCGGTTCAATCATTACGAACCCACTCTTAATCTTTTGGGGCGGAGCTTGGTGATCGTGCATATAAAAGGAAATATTTCCAGCTGGGAGTAACAGTAGTTATTTTCACCGGTGAATAAACATTCTCTCTGCCAGTGAGTAAACATTCCCTCCGCCATGAATCAAGAAATTTATAGTTTACCGGATTTATATCAAGATGGTGACATTGTAGCATTGTCTACAATTCATCTTTTTAACGCGATTGACCGGGATGGATTATTTCCAACGCAAACTGTTGATGATATTTGCAATGACGCTCCTCACGATCCGACGCAAGGGACCACCATAGAAATGTAAGTGTCTATAACTTTATTTTTTGGAGTCAATTATTCACAAACTGTCAGAAAGAATATTATTTCAGGGATGTAGTATCTCGTCAAATACTTCATTTAGGTAATCGCAATGATAGATTAGTCTACAGTTATATCTTGTTTTGATTCAATGAATTTTTTTATAGCAGTCTTTTGCATGTTTTTTATAAATGTTATTCGGAATTACCTCTTAAATGAACTTCTCTGAGCGGTTCAAAGATATCTTCACATTGTAATATCTTACTATATGTATACTCTGTATATGTTTTTATTAAAAAAGATTCAGTATAAACATTATTCCTTCTCCTTTAATAACCCTTTAACGATGGATGGTACTTAAGGTCCACCAGAAATAATAATATAAATTGTACTACAATACCTCGTTTCTATAAGTGTTTCTACGTGTTTATATATAATGTCATTTAGTTGTCAGGAAAGGAACCCAAAATGTGTATCATTTCAGTGTAGTTACTAAAATATTTAGTTTTCAATAACAATAAAACCTATACGTTCTGGTAACAAGAGTGACCGCATATGCTGCGGACTCGTCCGTAAAGGGTTAAGGTCCGATGAGGATTTGTCACGTGTTATACAATCTTTTGAAGAACTCCGTGTTATGGACCTGAATACGGAGGATTTACCGAGCAGTCAGCCCAATGAATGTCACATCATAAACGAAATAATTAGTTTTTTTGTTTCGATCTTTTTTGGGGGAAAGAAGACACAATGTATTTTCATCAATTTATTAAATGAAAGAAATCAGTACAACAACCATCTTAAACTAAAGAATATACAAACTAACGTTACAAATATATACACGAACAAAACATCATACTATACAACGAGTACGCACAAGTGGAAAACGGCTTTTTATCTGTCTGCATACCATTTCATCGTTTCGTTGAGTGTGACACGGGTCGAATAATTTTTAAAAATTTATAAATTCTTTACCACGTGACATATGCATGGGAAATGAAATGTAGTACATTCCACAAGTATTACTAAAATATCCTTGTAATCGGAATGGGTTCCATACAACTTCGGGGATATGTAAATGATCGAGAAATTTTACAATAACAGGGTCACTCCAGGGTTGAGTACCGAGTGAATCAAAATAGTACAGGCGGTGCCTATTTTTAAAATAGATTGCAAACCAATGAATCCCTTCATTACCAATGACATCTGTGTTCATAATAAGACTACCGCATTCTCGCGTAGTTGGCAAATTCAATGTTTCATTCTTTGCAAACACGCCGATAAGTTTGGAACGTGTGATTCGTTCACTATTCATTACTCTCTGAAGTGTATTAGCATCCATTTTAAAAGTCAGTGATAACGCCCCTAAATCTATCTACTTCTATTAGGGCTTGCGACTCGAGGTATACTAGTACACTAATAGGCGCGTCTATAGGCTTGGTGAATTCCAACCTCACTGAGATGTTTCCGCTCTGTTGTGGACTTAAATGCGTATTTACGCTAGCAGATAAGTCAGGTGTAATGTCAAACGGATAAAGGTTAAATTGATCAACGAATTCTTTCTGCGTTACCCCATTACCGAGCTTATCACAATCACCTGCAATATGGGCCAGATTACTATAGGCTCTCGCGCAAAGCGGTCATACAGCGTCTGATGAATAGTCCGTATCCAATGTTCCTCCCAACGCAATGCCATTAACATATAGAGTTATATTTTTAAGTCCGAAATTCTCGAATTTAAAGGCACTCTTTTTATATTTTCCATTCACCGAAGCATGGTTCTGCATTCCGATTAATATCCTTTTAGGAAGATTTCCCAGGGCGATGTTTTCTATCTGTTTCGATGCCAACCCTGCAGGCACCGTATATAGTTTGATTTGTACTCTGTTAATAGGGTATTTCACTGTAGCGTTTAGTAAATTTTTCTCAATTTCTAGTTGTTTTGGTGAACTTAATTTCACTCGCCGTACGCGGAGGTATGTCTCCATAATGTGAACCACAACGGGTTTTGCTCCCTCTTCTTGATCAGCATCCAGATTTAAGCAGATCTCAGGACTCGTGCGGGTGAGCTTTATTTTCATATCCACCCCATTCACAAGCAACTTCTCCTGGAATGTGAAATCTGTATGCAGACGACCAAAACACTCGTATATCTTCTTTTTAGAATTTTTAAATTTGTCCTTTATACTACTTTCGTCTTTAGTTTGATAATATCCCTCGGCACTTAAAAAGGTAGCCTTCGCTTCTTTGGAAAAGTTGAGGACATTTTCCAGATAGGCTCGTAGGTGATAGTACCCCGTGCCTGCCGATATGTTGACCTGATTTAAATATACGTCACACTGGTTGAATATGGAGTGCAGAAAGTTTGTTTCAGGGTATACAGCATATTTGTCATCGCAGTCCGTTCCATCAGAATGGGCTATACGTAGTTTAGCGTACATGTGCACACAGCTTGGATCAAAAAAGTAAGGGCCTGAGCTGGGTATCACGAATTCTATAGGAGCACTCGGGGAACTAATTGTGTTTAAAGGGTCACTGTGTTCAATAGAAACTTGAGTTGGGGCATCTCAAAGAGGGATAGCTCCGATTTACAGCATTGTGAACTACACGGATGGATGAAGCGTGCCATGACGAGTTAGAAATAGTGCCTCCTCTCTCGACAAGTAGTAAACAAACTATGATTCATGAGATCAATGTCCTTAGCTTATATCAGTCAAAAAAATGGTCAACCATAGGTTTCATTCGCTTAGAACACTTCTTTTTTGATATCCTTTTACGTTTAATGCCACGTGGTGGTAATCCCTTCTTCCGGTCAGCCTCTTCTTCTTCCCACCACCACGCATTTTTCTCTTTGCATCTTTGATGATTTCGTCCCGTGTACGTTTTAAATGTTTTTTAGAGCTTCTTTAGGTTTAGCCCCAGCCAATATGTCTTCTGCAGTGTTAAGACCTGATTGTAGCGCTTTCCTTCCGAGGTATCTGGCACCCCTCTTCAGCAAAGGAACAGCCGTACGTAGTATGGTTGAAAAAATGGACCCAAGTCCACTACCACGCTGGTATCTCACCCCTCGATAGACGGTGAAAGGCTTTCTGTCCATTATAACTCAGTGCGTCGAAAGTGCAGCTTCACTGTTAAGCTCCCGTCACCGAATGGGAAATTTTTACCCTCAATCGTTCTTATATATATTGAGATATTGGTTATTAGATTAGTTGCGACATTCACATAATGGGGTCTGTCATATGTAATACTCAAACTCCTTCCTCTATGGTTGGGAATGTGAGCTATGCGCAGCAGGCGTGCCTGGGTATCCCCAACAAACTGGTGCTCCACTATATTGCTGTAAATATAGCACATGTCTGGGGGCTGAGAGCTTTCATCCAATTTCTCCATCTTCAATTGATACATTAACTGGACAAGTCATGCTGTGCCTCGTGAAAGGTATCTCTTTGGAAGGCTGATCGATATCGCCCCTCGGTTATAATTTTGAACACTCTTCCGTCTTTAATATTTCTGTTAACCTTTGATTTTAGGATTAGAGTATGTGCGGGTTTCCTTTGTTTACGATTTCATATAATAAATCATTCGTAAGATTTGAGTTTTTTAAACTTACGTTTAAGTCTCTCACAACATCCTCAGCCGAACCATAACGGCCCGGCCTAGTGTTACTTCTGTACTGTAAACCGTGCAACCTTAGTCCGGGCGATACGTATAGTTTCCCGAGTTACCCGGCTTTTGCACACTCATTACAGTCTCTAAGAATCGTAAAAACGGTATCTTTATAATCAATATTTAAAAAGAGGGTGTCCAGCTGAATTTCACATATCCCCACCTCATACGAATCACGACCCAATTCAATGGGTCCGTGGAGTCTGTTACAAAGTTGGCTAGTGTGTTGTTAGGGTGTACAGACAGGGACGAGGAGGACGGGAGTGTGACGTAGAAATGGTTAGGAGCCATGTTGCATACTATTTAAGCTTCATTATTGCATCAGCTTTTATATAGGTGTTGAAGCTTTCTGGGTACCCTAGCCATTTCACCAGGTACATTTTTCTCTTTCCTGAACCTTTGCTTCCTAAAATTTTCTCAATTTTAAACACATTTTTTCCTAAATTAAATGCCACTTTCTGCAACTCCTCGCGGTAAAAGCCTCCTGAGATTTCTTCCCCATTCAAATCTTCAACGTAATACATCATTATCTCACCTTTAGGTCTCATAGCCCTAACTTTAAAAATCTCACGTGTCCATCCTTGCTCAAATCCCTTCGCGAATTTATTTCCCGAACGCGACAGCCTTACATAATCATTGATTTTGAAACGCGCAGAGTGTGGTGGTGGTGTTCCATCTCTTCTCACCTCTGGCGCGTACCTCTTTCTAAAACTTCGTTAGGTGTTGTCCCAATCGTGCGATGGTGTGAGCGGTTGTAGGATGAGGCCAATGATTCCAGAATGTCTAGAAATCTGTATGTGTTTTTATGTGTAAAATAGCGGTGCATGCGTTCCTTTATGGTACGTTGAACTCTTTCAGCTAAAGAAGCCTTATGTATAGAATTGGTAGTGTAATAGCTGATATTAAACTCTGTCAACATGTTCTGAAAAGCACGGCCTATAAATTCCTTCCCCATATCCGTACAAAAATAGCCAGGAACCCTGTTTTCTTTTAACATCAGCGTTTTGGTGGCTTTAGCAACTGTTTCAGGTGATTTATTTTTCAGAGGAATTAGCCACAGATACTAGAGAATACATCTATTACACAGCTCAACAAAAAAATTTTTGTTTCGTTGCCAAGGAAATTCGTACGAATTTAGGGTATTTTGGGGTTGCTGAATTCCAAAATGAAAGTAGTTTTTCCGATTTGGCTCTAGTTCTTGAGATAATGAATACCCTCAATTAATATGAAACGTAACCATAACGCGTGCATATGGGAAACTACCGGAACATTCTAGATGGTGAGACACGCGAATATTCTTAGTGTTTACTCCGCGATCATTCTAGAATATTCCCCCTCCGTATATAAGTCATCGGCCACCCAACCAGTAGTCAGTTGACAGTTGGCAGTGGAGCGGTACGTGTAAAGATGGTAAACTTCTTGCTTGGGCAGCAAAGTGGATATACGAAGTACCCTTGTTTCATCTGTTTATGGGATAGTAGGGCAAGGCAAGATCATTGGAAAAAAGTGACATGGCCTTCAAGAGAAAACATGACTGTAGGTGCAGCGAACATCATTAACGAGCCTTTGGTTGACAGGGAAAAAATCATCCTCCCACCACTTCATATCAAGCTGGGACTAATGAAACAATTTGTTAAGGCCTTGGACAAAGATGGCGATTGCTTCAAATACATTTGTAGATCGTTCCCTGGACTAAGTATGGAAAAACTAAAAGCTGGAATCTTGATGGCCTTCAAATCCGTACACTTATCAAGGATTCTAATTTCACAAAATTTATGAATGGTGTTGAAGCTTCTGCCTGGTGCAGTTATGTCTCAGTTGTCAAGAACTTCTTGGGTAACCACAAAGCAGACAATTATGAAGAACTAGTGCAAAACATGCTCACAAACTTTGAAAAGTTGGGTACTAATATGAGCATAAAGGTACACTTTCTCCATAGCCACTTACACAGATTTCCGGATAATCTTGGTGATTTTAGCGAGGAACAAGGGGAGAGGTTTCATCAAGATATCAAGGTGATAGAGGAAAGGTATCAAGGTAGATGGGACAGACACATGATGGCAGACTATTGCTGGAACCTCCAACGTGATTGTCCTGATAACCCACATAAGAGAGAATCGTACAAACAGAGATTTACTATACATTAATTGTAATTATGCGAATCAGCTTACTGTGTTTATCTGTTATTATACCGAATAAAATGCCATTATGTATTTCATGTGTTTACTTTTGTATGATTTGAGACAATTTCAATGCGATTTGTAAGTAGGCTCCGCCTGAACATTAAATGTTTTTGCATTTTTACGTGTTTCAATGGGGTACCAATTATCTCATAAATTAGAGCCAATCTAGCAAAACCGATGTCATATTCGGAATCAGCACCACAAAGTTACCCCAAAATCATTCTAATATGATTGGCAATAAAATGAGTGTTGACCAGTGTTATGAATAGAATGTAGTGGTAACCATCGTTATACACAGAATATCTTTGCATGTCTGTTAAATCTGCTTGCCAAATAGAGTCAATCGAAGCAGCTGTTGTCTTGGCTGTTTTAATCCTTTTTCTCACAGGCTTATGAAGTGTATAAGCGTTCTGCTCCCGCAAAAATCTCTCAACATCTTTTTTCCCTACTCCGTAAACACTTCTGTACAATCTATCTACGCCTCCGTAGGAGGCTGGGTTAGAAATGTCATAATAATGTCTTCTTAATATGTTAACCATTTGCGTATTTTAGAGGCACGTGGGTAGGGTTGACCGTTGTTTAATCTCTTCTTTCTCATCTTCAAAGATGTTACCGCCGGGGGTGATGGCGTCTTCAACTGTGTCACGTGCGTCGCATGTTCCAAGTCTTTTATCATGTTCAGATTTCCTATCAATGTTTTGGGACATTTATTTGTTGTAGTCTTGCTTTAATATGCTTCCATCCTGATGGTGAGGGCCTATCCCACTTTCTCACCAGATCATGGACAATGTCTACGATATTCGATCCCTGTACCTTTGATCCTTCCACAATGATCTCGCCTGTATCGGTCCATTGTATGGCTGGTTCCTCATTCAATAGATTATAAAGACTTAAACCTTTATTCCTCAATGTATGTGGGAGGGTGCTTTTTAATACATGCTCGATGTTCTGTGTGGCTGACCCCTTAATCTTTGGTTGGTCAGCTGTATCGTCGAGTACAGGTCCTATGTCACCATGTCCATCGTTCCCCGTGCTGTGCCTAATAACCACGGGAATCTCTGTCGGGTTCTTATAATTTTCGTACTCGTGAACAAATTTCTGCAGAGCTTCTTGGTATAAGATTCTTTTCTCATCAGGTGTTTCTTCACTCTTTAATAGGGCTAGCAATTCGCTTTCCATTCTTTTAAGCCTGCTTTTACGAGGATCTAGATTCGTGTCTGGATTCCTTTGCAGTGAAGCATACACCTCGTGTGGAATCACTACCACTTTCTTCATTATATTAATCTAGTCAGTAAAGGACCCAAAACTGAAAATCAGATGTGGAGGAATGACTCTCCTGTTTGTACTATAATTCTTTTTTTCTTCCCTACAGTTTGACTTTTACGAGCGAGTGCTCGTATTATGTTCTTGTAACGGCGTAGGCGAGCCTTCTGAGGTGGTTTCATTGATACATTGCAATTTATAATGTTAAGACAGATTTCACAGATGCATTTTAAAAAGTCGGAGTCGACATTTTTAATAAACATCTCTTGCATTGCCCGGGGCAGTCGATGATAGATTTTTATTAATTCACTGTATTTCTTTAGCCTCTTTGTAATTCTGGAATATACACCGTTTCAGGCTCGTTTAGAAATATATTCGTTCTTAGAAGCACCCTAAACGTGTTTCGCGGATGAAGGTCGCAAAGCAAATACCCGTAACGTGTACTTGTAGCTTCTTTATAAACTTCCAAAAACTCCTTACGTTGATTCGGGAACATTTGATTGGCTAATACCCCAATTTGTGATACATCTCTACGTTGCGCAAATAAGACTAGATATTGTGTATTTAACGACACATCGCGCATGTATCTATTTTTGAAAAATAGATTCTGATTGATGAAGAACACGCTTATGTTAAGATGGTGAGAGAATACTGTAAATGTCTCGGCAAACGTTTTATCCATCTCCAGCATGAGATCGTCAATTACAATGACTGTATGTTCATTTCCCTTTAACGAATTAACATCATATACGCCTTTGTGGAACAAAATATCTTGGTACTCGTTGAACACTGATTGATACGTCGAATAGCACCATATAACTTTATGCACAAATTTTGAGAACATCTCTCCTTTTCTTTAATGATTTTAAGCATAAACACAGTTTTACCACATCCTGTAGGTCCAGATATAATACATGTGGATGGGCTCGTGAATCTGAATTTTTCTATAGAAGCCATTTCTAACACGTCATACTCCTAAGTGGGTTATTTACAAAATATAATAAATATTTAAGTGACGACCCTTATATTCTACAGTCTTGCTTTTCGCTTCTCCCACAGAACCGTGAATGACGATGAGGTACAACATAATCTTTGATGTGTCTATTGTCAACTTATTTATTACACGGATTTGTAAATATATACACCTTGAATATAATCTTTGATGTGTCTATTGTTAACTTATTTATTAAAAGCATTTGTAAATATATATATATATATATTACATCTTTAATATTTCGTTTATTAAATAAATCGTGTTTCAATTTCTCCTGTGTGTGTGTGTGTGTGTGTGCGTGTACACAGAAGAAAGTTCTAAGCTCCGCCCACTGTAAGACCAGCAACGTGAGTCATGCTACTACCTGGGCTTCCCTGCGTGCTCAGTTGATCGCAGTAAGCCCTGGACATCAGACGTGTATTCTCCCGCGTAGACAGAAAATAGTAATGGCTACCTTTAATATTGCTTGTTCAACGTTTATGAAATGGTATTCTGCAAAGTGTCAAGATGTAGTGGATACTGAAAAACTCCCTATTCCACCCTCCTTTGATGCTTTTAAGGCTACATTGAATCGTGCGAAGGAGCAAGATGTACAAATACTCTATGGCTATTCTGGTGAGAGCATTGTAGGATTTCGTGGGACAAGTGATGTGTTGAACTATGTTGTAGGACTAAACTTTATAAAAGCTTACATATACCGTGAAGTAAAAGAAACAACACGTGCAGAGAAACAACGGTTATGGATAGTGAGTCTTGTTGATGAGTGGTGTGACAAGCGTTATTATGTCATGTTGCATCATACCGAGTACTCGTACCTGCGACTGAAAATGTAAATCTCGTCATCATGGAGAATCTTAAGTATTTTTATCACTATATTAATATATATCATGACGAAGTTTGTAGTGAGGTTGTGGCTAATGCCCTGTGTGAGTTTTTAACAGACTTTAGAGATGAGTATCGCTTGTTAAACAAAAAGGAAAAATATGGGCATATGTTCCTCTCAAATAGTGCGCCGGAATGTGAAGATGTTTAGTTTGTGGAAATGGCGAGTGGTAAAACATTAAAACCGTTATAAAATGTGTTTAGTTCGTGAAAATTACCCTGAAGGAAAATGCCTGGTGCGTATTCGGGGAAGTGGGAGTGATAAAACATTAAAACCGAAATTATTCTTGTATCGGAAAAAAAACACCTGCCCAATATAATGGGATACAACGATTCATGTTGGATCAGCGCCGTACACGTTTCATTAGATTATGGTGTGACTCACTCCTCCCGTCGAACCGTCGCGTTGCATGTGCCTCATAGTTATCTCAGAGCTTGAGCCGAGTGGACGTGCGCTCCTCGAATACGATGGAACTTCCTTTGAGCAGCATTCTCAACGCCGTGTACGATGTCCGTGACGAAGTCGTTGCGCGTGTTCAGGCGTAAATCCGGTATCGTTAACTATGTACTGGAAACGGATTGTAGACAAACAAACAAACGGAATGTTGTTTATTTAAGTGTCGAGGAGATGAATAGAATCTTCGTGATAGTTGAGAAGTGGAGTGAAGATCGTTATAAAATTCCTACAGGTGTAGGTACAAGAAGAGAGCAGATTAGTGACACCCCCTCATACGCCGTTGTATGTACGTTGTGTATAAATAACGATCGGCCATGCATTGATATACGGTTGATGTGGAAGAATGCTTCTGATAATAACGCTCTTGTCCCTACGCGAAACCGTTTCATCCTCGACAGAATGTTTGAAATCGTCGGATTCCGCAAGCTGAAGCCTATATTAGACGCGCGTGTTACGGATATGCTTTATTTTGATACGGTTCTTGAATACGCATACACCGCTCTGCTCGATGGGTTTACCGAGTGTAGGGTTGAACAAGGTGAGAATGGTCTAGAGCTGGACGTTTATTTAAAAAGTTTAGACTCTTTGAAATATCATGAACTTTGGTACAAAGCACTTGATCGGTACAGGGCTGAGCTCACCTACACCGTTCACCCTGAAGAACTATTTCTTTATATAACGAGCAGCTGTCGTAACGACTTAGAAGATTATTTCAACTGTCGCTATGCAGTGTGAAGAAGAGTTCACGATTGAAAAGCTCGGGTCGGTAGAAATAAACCCTCGATTGGAAAGGCGTGTTTATAAACTTGTATTTGACGCTGTGGCTAACGATGAACTCTTTGTGCGTGCTTTTGATTGTATTCTAGACGTATTTAAAGATAACTTACCAACCGGTTGTAAAGTGGGCACAAAAATAGTACTGAACGATATGAAGGCCCTTTATATAGAGTATAGGTATCCCTATACCTTAAGCGGTGAAATATTATTAAACCGCGTATACTGCGTAATGCAGAGTAATAACGATGTAATTGTAGACTCGATTAAGTGCGAGTTTAGTGTTTTGAAAAAAAGTGAAATGTATTTATATATTTAATATAATTGTGTGTGTATATATTTCGCCTGTACTGCTATATTAATGGCTATACGTTTTGTATTTCTTATTTTTATTTTATGAGGTAGAAGATAAAGTGTATGTATTTATTTATTTAACATAATGTGTGTGTGTGTGTGTATTTCTGCTATATTGATGACTATACGTTTTGTATTTCTTTTTTATTGTGCGGTAGAAGATAAAGTGTATGTATTTATTTAACATAATTGCGTGTGTATATAGTTCTCCTGTACTGATGGTTATATTATTTCTTATTTTTTATTTTTTATTTTTTGATCATTCCAATGTATATTTTGTTTTCTATATATTTCCATAATATAATTGTATATATATTTCTCCTGTACTGTTATATTGACGGTTATATTTTTTGATTCTATGCATATTCCTCGTTCATGTTTCCTATACTATTATTATTTTTAGTTTTTTGATCATTCCAATGTATATTTATTTTCTATATATTTACAATATTTAATAAACAGAGTGATGTAATGTTGTTTTATTTAATTCTTTTGGTTGTAAACAATTATACCAAATGGCTGGTTACGCTTTCTAAACCTACTGACGGATTTCTAAGCCAACTGCTAAGGATTAATTAAATAAATAGTGCAATCCTCAACCTAATAATGTATACCTGAACAATTAAAAACGGCAACTCGTGTGAAATAAAATAAATGGTGGTATCTAGCAACTCACCCTAATAATGTATACCTGAACAATTAAAATAAAAAGTGGTATCTGACAACTCAACCTGTACAAGCCATTTACGCCTTCTAAGGCAATGGCTGGTTAGGGGCCTATAAGAGGACGGCGGGTCGGCTGAAGTGTTAATATGCACTTGGCTCCTGCCAGGTGAACATTTCTTCCTTTCTTTCCTTCTCCTCTCTTCCTCTTGGGGGATAACGCCGCCTCCAAGTTTCATGACCCTTGTTGCACCTGCAGCATTCCCCCACCCCCTTCTTCTACCCCACCCCCTTTGCAACATTGATCATTATCTCTGCAACATCTCTGCACTCGTCCATTTTGCGTCCATACTACTAGTGTGAACAGTAAATCTGCAAGCAACTTAAAAAAACATGCGTCCGTAAAGGAATATGAGGAATTTGCTAAGGAATTTGAGTGTGCCGTGAAACAAGGTGTGGCATGGAACAAACGAAAAGTGAAAGGAAATGAAGGTAATGCCAACACGCCTAAAAATCTTAGTTGATCATCAAGAGAAACAACAGCTTCTAATGTTTGGACAAAGTTCCTGAGAGTCTCAACAAAAGTTGAATGGGCTACTATTGGACTTCGTCGTTTCAGAATTTTTGTGATTTAGCGTTGTCGAGTCCACATCCTTTAGAAATTTAATTATCATACATCACTACAGCAGACAAGAACAGTCATTTCCCGAAGAACATTAATGAGGCAAATGAACGACGCCTATGAAGAAAAAATTAACGTTCTCAAGTCCCAGGTAGCAGTAGTCAAGTAACGAGTAACGAGTTACATTTTTAAGTAAGTAACATTTTTAAGTAAGTAACGTTTTGGGTAATGACACTACTGTCAAGTAACGGCTAAAGTAACGTCATTACTTTTTTCTAGTAACATTGCAAATATTTTGCTGTAAATTAGAGGTTGCAACAGTAAAATTCAATGTAAATTTTTTATTATACATAAATTTTTAAAAACCCCAGCGGAAAAAGTTATAGTTATGTAAACTTAAAACAGTGATGGCAGGGGAGACTGGGGCTATTTGAGACACGGGTAAGTTGAGACAGGGGCTCTACCGCCAGTGTTCTACAACAGATGGCAATGCAAGTCATATAGCGCATGCGCACAACAGTCCTCTTCCACTTATCCTGCTTCTGGCGTCCTGTGTGACAGGCTTTCTTCATTAGGTAAGTTTTTCGATTTTTCTGCTACGAGAGTAAACTATCAACCTTGATTGAAATATCTCGTATCTCTGTAATATCAATATGAACTAATAAACCATTATATGGTTGAATAATAAAAACCTAAGTGCTGATATTCATGTAACTTATATACCTATGTCTTTAATGTATAGAAAGAAGCTTGTAGGTTGTGTTTATAATGGCGTCTCACTTGGGGTTAGTTGAGACACAACAAATGGGGTAGGTTGAGACTGTCTCAGCTTGCCCCATGCAATTAAATTAATATTTGTTAAAGTTAAATCCATTCATTAATTCAAGTATATATATATATTTGAATGCTTGCTGTAATGTGCACTTCTTTATGTTCACGTTATAACTGACAGTCTTTTTCTTTTTCCTTCAGGATGAGAAATTACAAAAGGAAGACGACTCGAGGATCAGTTCCCAGTGATGTTATGGAAACCCCACCATGCGCTGCAATAAATGAGAAGAGGTCATTGCGTTCTGTGGCGGATGACTACAAGATTGATAAATCAACACTACAACGCTATGTAAAAAAATTAAAACCCATCGTGATGAAATTGCATCAAGGAAACAACAGACATTTTTGTCCACCATGTCAGTTCCTTCTCATTTTCACCACTGTTAAAAGTAGTTTGTTATAGTGCAAGGTGGAATAATTTGTTGTTAAATAAATGTAAATCTGAGAATACATCATTATTAAGTTAAAAATGTACTGTCTCAAGTTGCCCCAACTTACGTCTGAACCTGCCCCGGAGCCAAATGAGACATTTTTCAGATAGTCTTTTTTGTTATTTCATACAGTATCTCCAAAAAATTTCAATTTCTATTGTACTTAAACAATTAAGAAATGGACTATAGATATTTGTTCAATAAATTGTTTTGCTCTATTTGGTTATTTCATATCCAAAAAACCTGAATTCTTAAAAGCGTCTCAACTAGCCCCGGTTTCCCCTATATTTTCAGGTAAAATTTTATATTTTGGTACAAAATCGTTAATACAGATTAGTTAATTACCAGGAAGTTCATTAACATATATCTAATTTGTGTGGCAACTAGCTACTGCTAATAACTTTTATAAAGAACGGATAAGTTGCTTGCAATGAATTTAGGGAGTTTAAAAGTATTACCCTAGTGGGCTTAAATAATTATAGGGTGCTAAGAAATAAATTAAATACTTGGAATAGGAAGAGCAATAAGCCTAGTGAAATAAATCTAGCTAGAAATAGCAATAAGGATCTAAATAAATTTTTTAGTTTTATAAATACAATGATAACATGTATGATAGAACTGGTTCATTAGAACATGATGCTAAGATATTTGAATGTGACCAAGATATTTTGGTATTTTTTATGAATATTTTTGTTTTGTATTTACTGAGGAAGACTTAGATTCTTTTAACTCTGGCGTTCATGGTAGACTGTAAAAATCAAAGACATATCTTGGAACTTAAAGACATGTATAACAAAATGTTTCCTCTCTCAATAATGCTAACTTTGATTTAAATACCTTTAGAACAAAAACTATACATGCAGACCTGGTTGGAATGATTATATGGCTAAACTTCATACTGCATCCAAAGATGCTTACTAAAGGTGTATAACTGCAGAAATAATCGCATACATTTTTTAGAAAATTAAAAACCCGGAAGAAAATAAAAAAAAATATACAATTTTGTACATTAAAGGACTAACAAATTTCGGTTTTACTTCAGATTTTAGTAATAAAGTTCACTATGGTGCTCAGAAGAGGTTCTATAATTATAATAAAGAAAATATCTTCAAAAGGGAAAATATTCTCAACTTTCCTATTCCAATCAAGGCAGAAATTAGTGACCTTCTACCTAAAGAAATAAATGTAGTCATTGAAATAACAATACAATTAAAAATATAATTCGATCACATATTACTAAAAGTATTAAATCCCAAGGTGTTGTAGTTTATGTAATTCCTTGTAATGACTGTGTTATTGGAGAAAGTATTTACACTCACAGGCGGATTTACCAACATAAGTATTCTGTGCGTACAGTTCAAGTTGACAGTTCCATATTTAATCATGTTCAGTCTGCATAACATAATACCGGTACTAACTTTAATGAGTACAAAGTCATTGCTCATATTAATGACAGTGATAAGAGAAAAATAGTGGCAGCCTTCTTTATTAAAAACGGTGATGATCATTTTAATGGAAAAGAGTATCTTTTGATTCAGACGATTTTACACTTAATATTTTAAAGTTTGATCCTTGGTTGAAGGGTAACAGCCAGCCACCTTAGTTTGTTGGTTCTTTTTTAAATTTTTGTATCGTTTTTATAGTTACTTCATTCAGTTTCAATTCGACTAGCGACCACTTAGGTTGTCCTGTTTTCTTCCGAATTGAAAAAGGCCCCACTATATGGGTTGAAAAAGTTATTTATATCTCATCTTATATTTTCTTGAGGTTCTTAATTATATATATATATATATATATATATGAATAGAAACGGTCATTGCAGTTATATATGCATATATATATATATATATATATATATATATATATATATATATATATATATATATATATATATATATATATATATATATACAGTGTGTGTGTGTGTGTATATATATATATATATATACTGATGTGCAAAAGTCGGTGCTACTGTAGTATGCGGTCTACCTACGATTCGGCGGTCTACCTTTTAATTATAGCTTCTTATCTTCTTATTATTTTATTATTAGGTTAATTGTACGCCCTTGACGATTGGTTAGGTTAAGTCGTGATATTTTCGTTAAAACTAACGAAAATATCACGACTTAACCTAACCAATCATCAAGGGCGTACTGTAGTATGCGGTCTACCGTTAAGTATGCGGTATTAGTATGTTTAACTTCTTTAATAATTCCTTAATCGTGTAAATTAAATTATAATTCCTTTCAATTCATTTTCAATTCCTTTTAAATATTTTGAACGGTAGACCTCATACTACAGTAGAAACTTAACGGTAGACCGCATACTACAGTAGAAACTTAACGGTAGACCGCATACTACAGTAGAAACCTAACGGTAGACCGCATACTACAGTAGCACCCAAAAGTCTTAGACATTTTGCATTTTTCCACTCTGATGCATAAAGAAAGTAAAACTTTGTATTCAATTCAGATACACCTTCAATGAAATGAAAAGCAAATTCAAATAATAATAATTATACAGAATATACCTTCATATAAACTAATAGCGAGTGTGTCCACTCTTTTCCTTTAAAACCGCTGAAATTCTTCTTGGGAGACTTTTAAATAATTTTGTTATAAACTCTTTTGGTATGGTGTTCCATATGATCTAATTTGCTGGGATTCTTTTTAACGTTTTCTTTATCCAAATAGCGTTATACAGCTTCATTGATATTAAGATGTGGGCTTTGAGAGGGCCATACCATGCGTTGAAGGACTTTAGCTTCCTCTTTCGTTTGTAAATAGGTTTTAATTAGTCCAGCTGTGTGCTTTGTATCATTATCTTGCTGTAAGATAAAGTTTGGATCAATAAGCCTTTTACTACTAGGGATAGCATGAGGGATCAAAATATGTTTGTACCTAGCAGCATTCAATATACCATAAATTTCCAGCAATTTCTCAATACTATTTGAGGAGATGCACCCCTAAATTTGAATTGACCATCTTCCATGCTTAACTGTTGGCTTCAAGCAAAATACTTTATAGGTTTCAGTTGCTCGTCGTTTCACATACTTTTTTCTATTATAGCCAAATAATTGAAACCGTAATTCGTCCCTCCAAAGCACTTTTGACCATTGTTTCATAGTCCAGCTCTGTGTTCTTGTGCACATTTTAGCCTTGTTCCCCTTTCTCAATAGAGGTTTTCGTACTGCAACACAGCCTTTAAGTCCTGATTTTAAAAGTGACCTTCGTGCTGTTGATGGATGGATAAGGATACCCGAGCCTTCTGTCAGTTCTGTTGCCAATTCAACACTTGCTTTCTTTATATTTCTTAAAGATATCTTCACGTATTGCTCGTCCTTGTTAGACAGCTTCTTGGGGTCTTCCAGTCCTGGGTTTGTCAGTTACAGAAGATGTTTCTCTATACTTGTTGATAATAATAATGCTTCGTGTACCACATCTTGAAAATCGAGTGATGCGAGCTGTTTCACTCAATGTTTTTCTTTCTTTATACAGAAACACAAATCTATGGCGGTCTTCAACTGAAATTTTAGCCCGGTGGGCCCCCCAGTACTTGGGCCCTTGATTTCAGTACAATACTGATTTCATACAATTTGCTGTAGTTTGGTATTACTGTGTATTTTTCAATTTGTTTTACTCGTTATTATTGTTTATTACTATTCCGTTTTAGTTTAGTATTCTATGTTTTGCAATAAGTATTACTTATTACTATTGTCTGTTACGCTTCCGTTTGCAATTTTCTTTGCTCATTACTATTTTGCTCAAAGTAATTTTATTAGTTTGCTCAATTTTACTTTTGTAATTTTATTAGTGTGCTCAAAGTTTGCTCATTGCTATGTATGTTTGTATGTTTTGCAATTTGTATTGTATTACTCATTACTAATGTCACTAATGTCTGTCTATTACTATTCAGTTTGTAAATTGTTTTGCTCGTTGCCAATGTTTATTAAATTTCCATTTTAGTTCGAAATACATGTATGCTCCAAAGACTGCTAAACATACTTGTTCTTATGAATTACTGTGCCATTGTGATTTGCATTCAAAATAAATTAATTGGCAGGTCCAACTTTCTCCAGTGAGTGGGCCCCCTGCATGAATATTTTCCAGGGCCTTTTAGATAGCCAGTCCGTCACTGACTACAATACTTAATATTAGTTGTTCATGTACAGCTGCTTTGAATTGTTGTGATCACAATGTTTTGAAGATTCTGATCAACGTGAATTAAAGGTTGCTATATAGTTTATATCAAGGTATATTCTGTATAAATATGGTTATTTTAATTTTATTTTCATTTCATTAAAGATATATTCAAATTGAGTACAAAGTTTTAGTTTCCTTATGCATCACAATGGAAAAATGTAAAGTGTCTAAGACTTTTGCACAGCAGTGCATATATACCTCGTTAACCTTGTTTAAGTTCCGTGTGTTGGTTTCTATTCACACGAAGGGTCAAGTTGGTGGCCCCGCCTCTAGGCCTGGCTTGGTGGAGGAGCGAGTTGCTTTCTTGCGCTCTCCACCGCACATAGCCAGGCACACCCGGCTCATCTTGTACCGTCCTGAGCCGGGCATAGATTTTAATTCGACCAGGACGTTTCTGAGGTCCTTTGGAAGCTGGTTAAAAATCTTGGCCCCCTGACAACCAAGCTATTTCCCCTCACTGGTGAAGATGTCCCTTGTCTGGCCTTTAATTTGGGAACATTACACATTGTGCCTTTCCTATTTTCCAGTGTTGTTTGGATGGTAATTGGGTTTAGTTTTAGGTTTGGCACCAGTTTTTCGATCATTTTCCGTATGTAGATTATGGTGTACCTATCTCTTCTTCTTTCCAGGCAGTACATATTTAGTTTACGTAGTATTTCCCAGTAGTTGAACTCTTTGCAACAATCATTCTTAGCTGTGAAATGTATCTGATTTCTTCTAGTTTATTACTTTCTTCCTTTTTGTATGGGGAGTAAAGACTGAGCAGTATTCAAGTTTTGGTATGATCAGTATTTTCAGCAGGGAATCATTACTGTCTTGTCCCTTCTTTTGAACGTTATAATAATGTAATGTTATAATGTTTCAGACCAACAAAGACCCTAGGATCCACTCATGGCTGGTCTACCTAACTGTGTTCGTAATTGTGTATTGTGCATGTCCTCCGTGGTGGCGGAGGGGACCTACAATTTTACGTGGGTTCCGAACCACAAAGAACATAAAAACATAAGGAATTTTTATAGTGGGCACACTCGGGGCCACGTCGGCCCATCGAGGTGGCTCCACTATGTAAAAACTGCCTGTACATTGGCAACAACCAATTTTTACAAAACTAAATAATTAGCAATTTAAAACTAATTAATTATCAATTTAAAACTAAAGATAGAATCTCTGGATCCAGAGGATCAAGTCATAATAAACTACTGTCCACAAATATGTTACACTCTATATCTATTTATAACCGCCATGCAAATATATCAGATCCAAAGAATCCAGTCAATTTCATTACCATATCCATCAATACCAGTACCTTGCCAACCAAAAATAAGTCACGGTCCATATCAATTGCGGATCAAGTCACAATTTACAACCATATACATTACAATATATATACTTAGGAGGAAAGATTAGGTGTGGCTGTAAAGACTGTACAGTAATGTAGAAATATGTGTGCACCCATTTTGGGTTTCCCATTTAAAGGTGTTTGTGGGGAAAATGAAGATCATGAGTTTTTCAATACTTCACAGTACTATGGGGGGCACCGCTCGGCAGAGGAATCTCTTTAAATGGGGTGTGTAAGGACAGAGAGTATCCCTAACCCAAGATGGTGCCTCCCTATATCCCACAACACTTGTAAAACTATGTTTTATTAAATTTGTTCTACATCTTGGCTTAAATACTTTCATACTATGACCTCTAGTTTGGTTATTGTGATCTTTAATGAAAAGAGAATCAAAATCTATCTTATCCAACCCTTAATTTTTCTACCTTAAACTATACCCAATCTATCAACATATGCGTCTAATCGATTTTTAAACATGTTTATAGACGTGCTACTAATTACTTCTACCGGCAAACTATTCCAGCTATTTACTATTCTATGCGTAAAAAAGTTTTTGGTAACTGCTGTCTCGAACCTTCTACTTGTCAACTTACACCCGTTATTTCTAGTCCTATTATATTGAGATATTTCGAAAAAGCTATCTCTATCTACGTTATCGAACCCATTCATAATTTTGAAAACCTGGATTAGATCACTCCTTAGCCTCCTAGTCTCGAGTGTAGTCAATTTTAACTCTTTAAGCATATCCTCGTACGACTTTGACCTAAGCGACGGAATCATCTTAGTTGCTCGTCTTTGAACTCTTCCGATTTTGTCTATATCTTTGCGCATATGCGGATTCCAAAACTGGATCGCGGACTCCAAATTGGGTCTAACTAATGATTTATAAAGAGGAACTATAATACCACGCGATTTGTACTCAAAATTCCGAGCTATAAAACCTAACACTTTGTTCGCTTTATTCACCGCTGCTGTACTTTGTTTCGCTACTTTTAAATCACCAGTGACTATAACTCCAAAATCTTTTTCCTGCTCTACGCTTATCAACTCTTTCCCTGACATACTATACGCAAAATTACCGTTACGCGAATCTATATGTAAAATTTTGCACTTATCGACGTTAAATCTCATTTGCCATGTGACTGACCAATCAACGGTTTTATTCAGATCATTCTGGATTTTACCTCTATCTTCGTCATTAATCGCCCTACCACCCAGCTTCGTGTCATCCGCAAACTTTGAAACTGTACTGACTAGGCCGACATCTAAATCGTTAATATATATAAGAAAAAGCAAGGGCCCAATACAGAACCCTGAGGAACGCCACTCGCTACATTAGCCCAACACGACTCCGCTCCATCAACGACCACCCTCTGTTTCCTACCTCGCAACCACTCTTCTATCCAATTTATTACTACACCCCTGATTCCATGAGCCTTAGTTTTCTCAATGAGTCTTTTGTGCGGTACGGTGTCAAACGCTTTTTGAAAATCTAAATACACTACATCAACCGCCCGATGACTATCGTAAACGTCAACCACGCTTTGAAAAAATTCTAAAAGATTAGTTAAGCAAGATTTGTTTCGCCTAAAACCGTGCTGCGTATTTCTAACTAAGTTATGCAATTCTAAGTGTTCGACTATACGATCCCTAATTATTGATTCCAGTAGCTTACCTACAACAGACGTTAAACTGATTGGCCTATAATTTCCCGCCGCACCTTTATCGCCTTTCTTAAAGATAGGTGTTACGTTTGCTAACTTGAAATTATCTGGTACGCACCCCTCAGAAATAGACGCATTAAAAATCTTTGTTAGCGGCACAACAATGCTATCTTTTAATTCTTTTAGTTGTATGGGATATATGGAATCCGGCCCCGGTGATTTACGCGTTTTCATTTTATCAATATAGCGCATTACTCCCCTTCACTAACCACAATATTATCCAAAATATTACCATTATCAAAAGGTATTATGTCTATGACCGTAGGGATATTCGTTACATCTTCTATAGTAAAAACTGACGTAAAGAATTCGTTTAGCAAGGTAGCCATTTCCTTGTTTTCAGAAACTAGATCTCCGTTAACATTTTTCAACGGCCCCAAGACACTTTTTACTGGATTTCTATTGTTGACGTATTGAAAGAATCGCTTGGGGTTTTCTTTACCGTCACGAGCTATGGAGATTTCAAATTCGCGCTTGGACTTTTTTATCACACTTTTCGCTTCACGCCTTAGAGATATGTAGTTGTTTCGTAACCACAAATTGTCTTTATCGCACTTATGTAGCCTATAAGCCCTATCTCTACTCTTTATAATGTCTCCTACTCTAGAAGTAAACCACAAGGGCTTGTTATTTACTTTCGCACGCTTAATTTTGTACGGTACACATTCCTCATTTATAGTCCTAAATACTGTTTCAAACGATTCCCACATTAGTTTTGCGTTGGAGTTCCCCATTACGTTTTCCCAATTGACGTGTGACAATTTATTTCGAAATTTACAAAAGTCTGCGTGCTGGAAGTTAGGAATTTTAGTCGAGTTAGCTGGTTTCGAGTGACTTACTGAGAGGACAAACTCTACCATATTGTGATCGCTATTGCTTAACGGTTCTATTACTTGAAGATCAGTAATTAGCCTATCATCCGTAGTTATTACTAAATCTAAAATACTGTCCAACCTCGTAGGTTCCCCAACCTTTTGAATAAGAAAGCTATCCTCGAGAAAATTAACTAAACGATTACCTTCCGCGTCTCCCTGCATTGTATCGTAATTCACGTTGGCGCAATTAAAGTCACCCATAACTAAAGCCTGCTCACTACCTATTATTCTCTTTAGTTCACGATATAACGCTTCGTCCGTATCAGCTGTTTGATTAGGGGGCCTATATATAACCGCAACAACAAGTTTGAAATCGTTCAATTTAAGTTCTGCTATAGTCGAATCTATTGGTTCTGGAATTGTGTGCTTTACTTCTATAACGTTCGCAATATTATCTTTGATATACAACATAACACCGCCTCCTCGCCTACCTATTCTGTTTTTAACAAAAAGTCTATAACCTCTAATTTGATACTCCCCTACAAAGTCACGTGTTTCAGTGCTAAGCCACGATTCATTTATCGCAATTAAATCATAGTCTTTACAAGCAATTAAAGAAAAAATTCGTTTATTTTATTTCGTAAGCTACGAGCATTTAAGGATAGAACCTTCAAATTGTTTGTAATTGCGACACCTTCGCGAGCGCAGGGGAAATTTGTGGAATTTACGCTGGGACCGTTCGAGTTACGGCAGCCTGAAAAGAAGAGACAGTATTATGAAATAGTCTTCCTAAACGCGCAGCTCCAACGTCATTAAGATGAAGTCCATCTCCGAGGAACAAGTCCCTCCTGCCGTAGAAACTGTTCCAAAAATTCGCAAAATGCACTCCTTCCTGTTGGCAAAGAGACTTTAGGTTATTGTTAATATAGGTCGCCTTGCTGTAGAAATCGTTACGTTGGATAATTCGAGGAAGTATACCTGTTAAAACAATCTTATTAGTTTTTTCCTTTAATCGCTCTAGTAAGTCCCTGTACCTAGCCAGCAGTTCTTCCGATCTAGAATTTAAAACGTTATTAGTACCGACATGAATAACATACGTTGTGTCCTCGGCGGTACCGTCTGTAAAATGGTCAACACTATTAGTTATATCCTCCACCCTTGCACCAGGGTAGCAGTAACGGCGCCTACGACGAGGGTTTCTCCCACAGAATTCCTCGAGCTGCCCTCGAACAATGGAATCGCCAACGAGTCGTATTTCCGGTTCATCAGCATCTTCGAAACCTAAAACAGAAAACTTATTGTTTGTTATTACTGGTAGACAAGTCTTAGGTTTTCTCAATGGGGCTCCATTACGCACTCGAACGAAGGGTTGGGAACTAGGGGAAGAGAGAGGGCTATTAGTACTATTTATATTATTAGTAGAAACTGAGGCAGGAGGGTCGTAACTGGAGTCTCAAGGGATTCTAATTTTGCCGTCAGGAGCATCACGCTTTCTTCAAGCCTCACTCTGGCCTCCCTCTCACGTTCTAACTCGTTCCTCAGCACTTCCATGCTTGAGCACCACCTGCAAACTAACTGTTCATTATTATTAGCCATTGTAAACGCGTAAGCGGCAAATTTCCCTTCACAGCGACTGCAAGTACTTGACGGGGGTGCCATGCTCTTAATTAGTTAAAAAAAAAAAAAAAAAACGAGCGTTTGGAAATTAATAAATTACAACGTAGGTCTACCGCGTGCTTATTGCGCGTCACCTGAGCAAACCCGCAAAAATGTTCCTCAAACGCAGAAACAGATTCTTGTAACACAAATTTATACTAAATGAATATATAATTAAGCTACCGACGAAAGATCTGTAAAAGAAAGAGTATTAATAGTACTTATCTGTCCGCGATTCGACCGACTTTTTCCTTTTTTTCCCACGGTATGTGACCACACTCTACCTGACCTCCCGAAGGAAGGGAAAATGAACCTTACGACTCCTCGTTTTCTGATAGATTTGAAAAACAAACAAGGCAAGCCACGTGCACTATCCTTAGTTCAATTAAATAATATAGTACTGAATAAAGTCAATAGATGAAATATATTCGTTAATGAATGATTAGTAACACGAAGTAATTTAGTTAAGAATGCACCAAACACTATTTTTTTTTAAAGACACCTCAACGAAAACCACTTATTCAATTGATAACACTGGACACTCGATAAAATACGTCTGTTCACAAGGAAAGACTGTCTCGCAACTCTTTTTGCTTTGTTTATCGCTATCTGATTTTGTTTGAATTTTGCATCATCGGTCATTATCAACCCCAAATCGATCGCGTAAGTTCCTCATTTCTATCATATCTCAAGAGTTGAAATTTCTCGGTGTCTTCAGACAGTATTATATATATATATATATATATATATATATATATATATTAGTGGTGGACCGGATATCTGCATCCGCATAATTTTTAACATCCGCATCCGCACTTCTGACTGCGGATGTTATGTGGATATTACCTCTAATAAATTACGCAATTTACAATTAAATTAGCTTATAAAGTAGCTTATAGGGCCCAGTCATGCACATTTCATGTAAAGTATTAATTACACTGGTCAACAACAATTTTGTCACAAGGGTTTTGATGGGTGTTCTAAGTGTACTTTTTCATGCTGAATCTAAATATGAAATCAGATTTTTTCTATCAGGCTTAGTTTACTTGTGACGCTATGTTCATTTTTTCCTCATTTAGCATGATCACCGGATAAAAAATAATAACATATTATATATAATTAAGTATATAACAATATTATAATATAAAACATTATAAAAATAATAAATATAATAATATATTATATTAATTAATATAACTATAATAAAATATATTAATATTAATATATATGTTGTATTAATTTTCTGTAAAATTAGTACAATTTATTCCTTTGGGGAGAAAGTTCTGATAATGCTGGCAGGATAAATTTGGTCGGAGCAGCAGACTGTGCAGGTTGAAACATGTTTGTACCTGTTCAGACATGAGCCTAGTTTCTGTGTGTAGAGCAGCTCTAAGTCAGTCTGCTTGTAAATGTCACAGTGTTAACAGCTAGTGTCTGTTGCTTCTTGTTAATTTTACACCAGTGTTGTATTCATATAGATGTTTTGTAATGCCGCGGAACTGTCTGAATCATTCTAATTCCTTTTGTTATGTATGTGGTGATCTAACTTTAAAATCCCAGAAACGTAACTTTACACCATTAGTAAAAAAATGCTATGAACTTTATTTTGGATGTAAAGTAGGCGATCAGGACAAGAGTTGGGCCCCTCACATTTGTTGTGTGACATGTGTAAGACTACTTACAGGATGGCTAAACGGTTCACGTCACATGCCATTTGCTATTCCAATGATTTGGAGGGAACCCAAAGATCACACAACAGACTGCTATTTCTGCCTGGTAAATACAAAGGGGATCACTTCAAAAACAAAGAGCCTTATGAAATACCCTAATCTACCGTCTGCAATGAGACCAGTTCCCCACAGTGCTCAACTTCCAGTACCAAATCCTCCTGAACATGTAAGTTTAAGTGATGAGGAATCAAACGTAGCTGTAGCATATCACGAGGAAAAAGATGAAGACATTTCTGATCCAACATTCCAGGCTACCTGTTCCTCCAATGAACCACATTTACTGTCACAAGATCTAAATGACCTAGTTCGTGATTTGAAATTATCTAAGAAGCAGGCTGAACTTTTAGGTTCAAGATTAAAGGGTTGGAATCTACTGCAACGTGACACTAAAGTTTGTTTTTTCCGCAGTCGCCATGATGAATTCAAAGAATGGTTCTCCCATGAAGATGGACTTGTGTTTTGTAAAGATGTTAATTCAATCATGGGGGCTCTTGGTCATGAACATAACGTGGATGAGTGGCGATTGTTCATTGACTCCTCAAAAGTCAGCTTGAAAGCAGTCCTTCTTCACAACGGAAATAAATTTCCTTCTGTACCTATTGCACATGCTGCAAACATGAAAGAGTCATACGACAACATGAAGTTGCTTTTAGAAAAGTTTCAGTATCAGAAATATAAGTGGAATATCTGTGGAGATCTGAAGGTCATTGCACTTTTGCTAGGGTTGCAGCTAGGTTACACCAAGTACTGTTGTTTTTTATGTGAGTGGGACAGTAGGGACAAGCAAAACCACTACGTTAAGAAGGATTGGCCAAAACGCACCTCACTTGTTCCAGGCAAGAAAAATGTTGTGAATAGTTCACTTGTTGACCCTGAGAAAGTGTACCTTCCTCCTTTGCATATCAAGCTTGGACTTATGAAAAACTTTGTTAAAGCGATGGATAAAGCGCAAACAGGATTCACATACTTCAGAAATAAGTTTCCCCGGATCAGTGATGCCAAGATTAAAGAAGGCATTTTTGTAGGCCCTCAGATCAGAGAATTGTTAAGAGATGAGAGATTTGAAGGAGAGTTGAATGAAGTTGAGAAAGCTGCGTGGCAGAGTTTCAAAAGTGTCTGCACAAATTTTTGGGAAATCACAAGGCCGAAAACTATCCTGAAGTAGTAGGAGATCTTCTTAAGTCTTACCAAGCAATGGGGTGCAATATGTCATTAAAGGTTCATTTCTTGGACTCTCACTTGGACTTTTTTCCGGAAAACCTGGGTGCGGTAAGCGACAAACATGGTGAGCGTTTTCATCAGGATATTTCTGCCATGGAAAACCGTTACCAAGGCAAATGGAGCCCCAGTATGCTGGCTGACTATTGCTGGACTCTTAAGAGAGACATGCCTGAGGCAAAGCACAGCAGAAAATCAAAACAAGCTACTTTTTAAACTACAGGTATGTCTTTTCGATCATATTTTAATAAGTATGTAACTATATGGGTTTTTAAAAATTAAATTGCATGTCACACAAAAACCAGACCTGATAGAGAAATTTACAAACTTATTTGGATTCAGCACAGAAAATACTATAAGAATAAGGTATTTTCATTCTTGGGACACGAAAAAAAAATTTTTTTGTTGCCCAGTGTTATTAATGAACAAACAAATATATAAACCTCAAAATATAAATAGCTGGTAACACAGAAAATTGAATGAAACTTGTTTCATTGAATTTTCTGTGGCTGAAACTCTTGAGAAAGTTATTATTTTTATCATAATGAAACATTAATATTAATTTTAATTCTTATGCATTGCCTGCCATAATAGTAATATCACGAAATTTGAAAAATTATGTCATATATTCATAATTCTATATTATATTGATAGATTAACTAAATATCCGCATTCGCATCCGCGGATATTGAAATTAAAGATCCGCATCCGCAGATGTTGAAAAACTGACATCCGGTCCACCACTAATATATATATATATATATATGATAATGATAAACTTTAATGACAGGAGAGAACTCCCATAAAAAAGTACAATACAGGTGAACCTCGCTTAACATAGCTTTGTTTAATGTAGTTTTTCTATAACGGAGTAAACAAATTAGCCCGCTATAACGTACTTGGGAACTACGCAACATATATTATTTGCCAAAAATTAACACGACGTAGCGTGGACGCTCTCGTAGGCTCCAAGACTAGCTACGTCACACTGCGCAATTAGTTAATCAATTTATGTCCTATTATTTAGTAAAAGAGTCAATTTCTGAAACTTTAAGGTAAAATTGATGTAGGTAAGGGTTATTTTATTTCATTTTGGTTGGCCAATTTCAAGTTTTGACATGAAAAGACTATATTTTCACTACCAAAATTTATTTGAAAAAAGTTGACAAAATTGACACACCCTACTGCGCATGCGTACAGCGTAAACTCACTTCACAGGCGTCTGTTTACATACAGTTTGCCCGCGCATTGACTACGTTAGTTGGTGGTGTTTTGCGGTTTCATTATTTTATCATTATTAACCATTATTTCTGCTCCATTGGTGGTGAGTATTACCGTATTTCCCGGCGTATAACGCGCACCCTAATTTTGAAGAGAAAACTATTTTGAAGAGAAAATTTAGGAAAATAAAAATTTAGGAAACAATATACCTCCTACCTCACTTCACATGTACAATTTTAACGAGTTAATTTTAACGCAGGGTGATTTTTGGAGTATTTTGGGGGAAAAAAAAAGTTCGCGGTATAAGCCGGGAAATACGATAATTAATTTTTATTATTATTGTTAAGTTGTTTTTTTAATTTACTTTATGTTTCTATTTTACATACAGGCATTTACACTATTTATTATTTGTATTTAATGTGTATTTTTATGTGTGTGTTACGTCAGAGGGCGGAAAATCTTACGTCGGGGAACGTATCTTCCGATAATACATACATTTCAATGGGAAAACGGAAAAATGGGAAAACGTGTAGTGTTTTCCAGGAACGTATTTTCTCCGTGTTTAAGCGAATTACGCTTGTATTCATCAAGGTAATAAACAAGATATAACTAATTAAACAACAAAAGAAATAACAGAAATACACGTAAATATACGAGTAATAATAAAATTAATAATAAAAAAACTACCCAAAGCTAATACTACAAAAATAAAATAAAAAGTACATGTAATAAAAATGCCAATGTTGTTGTTAAGTGGAGCTATACAGTAGACAAGTAATTTCATCCCAAGACATAAAGCAGGACTGATAAATAGCTTCGATAATTGGATTCTCTGAGTTTTGAATTTTTTGCATTATATTGTATTAAGCGCATCTTGTTACCTTAGGAAGGCTCGGAATGTTGCAGTTAGCGAACATTTGGGAAGCTGAGCATCTTGGAGGTAACTTATGAAGCAGGCTTAAAGATGTTATAAAGCAAATTTAAGGTTTTGCAAGAACATTTTTTTTTTATAATTAAACATAAATACAAAAAATCTTTATTCAGAAAAGGATACAAGTAACAGTTTTACAATATTTTTCGATAAATTTTATTTTGTACAATTTAGATATGTGATATGGCATTAATATATTCACATTACTCTACTCTGAATGTGCTGTTGGAAGCACGGAGGCTTTTTGGCCAAAATTAATGGGATTTAGGTTATTTATTATACAGGGTGTACATAAAGTCAGGATCTATTTTTGTGAAGCACTTGGAAATTATATGGAATTCAACCATAAAATGATAAAGTGGTAACATTTATTAAATAATTAAGAGTAGGATTCGACGTGACGCCCATCAGTATCCCTGCACAGCTCAAATCGTTCCGCAGCATTTCTAAACACATTCTGAAGCATTTGCGGGGTTATGTTATCTGCAGCAGTTCGTATACGTGTACGTAAGTTTTCAAGACTCGTAATCTTCGTCTGATAGACGTGCGATTTGATAAAGCCCCATGCAAAGAAATCTAAAGGGGTTAAATCTCGTGATCTCGCTGGCCAAGATCTGTTGCTTTCGCGTCCGATCCAGCGATTTGGAAAACGTCCATTTAGATAATCCTGAACAATTTTGGCATCGTGACAAGGAGCACCATCATGTTGATAGACGACGGTACTAACAATCCTATTCCCAATCAGCTGAGGTTCAAGGAATTGCTGCAACATGTCCAGATAAATAAGCCCCGTAACTGTAGCTTCAGCAAAGAAAAAAGGACCATAAACCTTAGATTTTGTTAAACCCGTTCAGACATTAACTTTAGGTGAGTCTCTTTCCCAATTTTGGACAAAATCATTCGGTCTTCCTTCTGCCCAAATTCGACAGTTATGGCGATTTAATTTTCCACACGTAAGGAAAGTGGCTTCATCACTAAAGAGAATGTTGTCCATTAAATTATCACTCCAGATTTGTTCTACGAGATCAGCACACACAGCACTTCGTCGAGGGAAATCTTCCTCGTGTAAATCATGTAAAACCTGCAAATGATAGCTGCACAGATGACGTCGGGAGGCCGAGTCTGTGTGATGCAGCACGAACGGACGTACGTGACTCCTCAGTGATAATTCCGCGTACTGCATTCACGGTAAGATCTGACATACACGGTCGTCCTGATCTTGCTTCATCATTTACAGATCCCGTTCGTTTAAATTTGTTCACCAATTTTCATATTGTCTTGTCTATTGGCCCCGGCTTATGAAATCTCCTTCTAAACTTCTCTCTGATGTCATTGTATTTCTTTCCCTCGATTCGCCAAATTACTATTGCCACACGCTCTTCTGTATTCATTCTAAGGGCTTCTGAAAAGAAAAATAGAAAAAAATAATTATTTCACAAAAATAGATCCTGACTTTATGTACACCCTGTATAACAGAAGTGAAAGTGGCAAGTAATAGTAATAGCGACAACAAATAATAATAATATTAATAAGTAATAATAATAACAATAATAATAATAATAATAATAATAATAATAATACACCCAAGATAAAAATTCACCAAATTTTACATAATTTTAAATTGAATGATTTATTGTATATTTAGTAGAAAATAAATGATGCTTAATAAAAAAATATAAAGAAAGTATAAATTATGAAATTAAAAGTGCTTAATGAAATTAGCATATTTTAAATAGTTGATTATAAAATGGGAACTTAATTACTATGGTAATAATGGCAGCAGTGAACTTATCAGCAAGAGCTAATGAAGTACTTTGTTTAGTGACTTGCGAAATATATTTAATGATGAAGCCTGCCTCATATGTATGGTAATTGCATTCCATACATTTGCTCCTTTGAAAGAGAGTGCATTTCCCGCAGTTTCCATTGTATAGTTTGGTTTACATATAAAATTCCTGGGTAGTCTGGTGCTATAATGATGGTGTATTTGATGGAGGGTGATTGCTCTCTGAATGGATGATGTATGTTGATTTTTACTGATAACTTTCAACATATTGACAGCAAAATTGAATTTGTATAAGTCATTTAGTTTTAAAATATTAACCCATTAATATTAATCTAGAGTTGCTGGCGGCCATAAATATTAGTCCAGAAAGTACAAAAAAAGTGTCTTTAGCTTCACCTGTACAGAACCTGAAATTCCTTATAATCATGTTTGCTTCAGCACAGAAACTGTTTGAGTCGCTACTCAAGGAACTGGGGATAATTTGACCCGCATACTTAAATTCTTGTACTTGCTCTATTGGTTTGTCTCTCATTTTGAAAATAATATTAGCTGTTTGGTTTGAGCTTTTCGGATGGAACTGCATAACCTTAGTTCTAGTAACTTTAAAATTGATGTCATAGTTATATGAATATAAATAGCAAATTTTTATAGGATGATCCAAACCTTTGACCGAAGGGCTTATTAATACCATATCATCGGCATAGACCAAGTTATTTTTCTTCATATTATCTATACAGCATCCCCCCTCTTGCCTCATTAAGAGATGTAATTAATCCATCAATATATACATTAAACAGCAAAGGAGAGAGCAAGGAGCCTTATCTAACTCCACATCAGGAACCAAAACATTCGAACAATACAGTGCCCATCTAACCACAAAAGTCTGATGAGTGTGCCAAAATTTCAGTATATTTAAAGCATACACTGGAACATTCCTGTCTTCTGATTTCTTAAATAGAATATTGTGATTCACTCTATCATATGCTTTGCTTATATAAAAAACAAAACAACTATAAAGAGTTGAATTATTGTCAACATCTTTAAATACAATCTCCTTCAAAACATAAATACACAGGTCAGTTGAATGAATAATCATTTAGTCGGCGTAGCAAAAGTTTCTCAAGTAGTTTTGAGAAGCAGGAAGCAACAGCAATAGGTTTATAATTATCGCTGGATATAATGTCCCCCTCTTTATTTTTAACAATGAGTGTGATATATATCGAAATAAACTGCAGAAATATAATTGTGAACAAGCATGGCTGAGAACAGTAATGAGATATGAAGATTCATCACATCATTAGCATACTTTAAATGCTCATTCATCAGATCATCTATAGCTGGGGAGGAACTTGTCTTTAGCTCTTTAATCAGACTCTTTATTTCAGGCACTGAAGTCCACGTATTTTCATTGGTCCTTCCTAATGACGTTCCATTGCAAACTACATTTAGATTAACTCTCCCAACGCTGTTAAAGATGTTTGAGTACCGCGCTTGCCATAACTTAGTTATTTCTGTCTCTTAAGACACTTTATCAATTGTTGAGGGGATGGCATTCTTAGCACGCGTTTCTTTCTTGACAAATTTCCAACAAATTTTATTATATATATATATATATAAGTTTTATATATATATATATATAATATATATATATATATATATATATGTGTGTGTGTGTGTGTGTGTGTGTGTGTGTGTGTGTAAAATATATTGTATTACTTAAGTACTGTATGATTTATTAATTTGAATAATTTCATTACTGTTCATGTTTGGGTGTTTGGGTCGGTGGTGTAGTGGTTAGCGTCGCTGACTACGAATCCATCGGTCCCGGGATCGAGACCTGGTGACGGCAGCTGTTCATCCTTCCACACAATAAAACAAAATTAGTTGATAGATAAATGGGTACCCTGGGTAGCCTAGTGGTTTAGACGCTGGGCTACTGGTGGGACGTGGTTCGGATTCCACGTTAAACTGTAGGTCTAAGGTGGAGTGACAAGCTTGAACTTCGTCAGAATGAACAAATCGGGCGGAAGCAAAACCAAGGTTGTCCAAAGTTAAAGCGAAGCATCAAAATCATTTATTTATTTATTTATTTATTTTTTATTTATTTCTTTATCATTTACTGCTGCGTTTCTGTCGTTCTCTTAATTGATTATTTATTTGTTATTTCTTGTTTTGCTTTCTGCTTATTCGGGATTGGGTGAAAGGCCTTCGATTCTTCCCCTCATTCCGATTCCAGCTGCGCCTTCGTCTGTCTTTGAATCTGCGTCACGTCTTGCTTTCCTCCTTTATGGCTTTTCGAAACTTATTTCGGAATTTATCCTTAAAAACTGTTTTTCAATTTGTTCAAAAACTTATTCTCCAACTTATTCTATTAGTCTTCTCTTAAGAATATCTTTTAAGGACATCGCTCTTTGGCTTCACTCAATACTTCCTTCAGCAAACGTGTATATATATATATATAATATATATATATATATATATAATATATATATATATATATATTAGTAATAGTAGTAGTGTAGTAGTAGTAGTAGTAGTATTATAATTATTAGTATAATTTAGTTTTTATTTTTGTTCAGATGTTCCTGATTGTTTATATTTTTTTTTTTTTTTAATGCTGAAATATATTCTTTCTTTTGTTTTCATCTGATTAAAAAGATCAAAGTATTGTCTTCCAGTTAATCTCTGTTCACGGCGAGTTTTAAATTCCTTCTACTAGATTATTCCTTAAACTGAAACAGGCCGGGAAGTAATTTTCTTTTTTTTTCAATATTAGCAGCATACAGATTTGGCAATTCTACTGAATTAATTATAACTTATTATCCCATAAAACTTTTATTTCCCTGAAGATGTATTTTTAAAATTAACTGGTCATATCTATGATTCAAGAAACAATCAGAAAATTGTAGTAATTTATGTACAAGATATTCCTAAAATTTTCGATGCGAAGTAGATAAGAAGCGGTAAGCCAAAACAGATTTTTTAAAGGCTGCCCTCTGCAGAGGTATCAGTCAGTAAATTAAACCGATACGAAATTCATCCATAACTAATTTTAGATTCTATTCTTTTTATCGGTTTGGTGAAAATCATTGTGAAATTTATAAAAGGACACAAGATATTATATCCTTTTACATTGAAACGCATCAGTTGAAGTCGAAATGACAAGGAAGACGGGTAAACTTGTCTCATTCACAAAAATTGGACTAAACAAATCAGCCAATGCCTTTCAAATAAATATATAAAAGTATGTGCATGTCCAGAGGATCGGAACGATATGCTGACAACAGTTACATCCCCCAAATTAGTGGAAATCAGTATGACAAGATTATTATTATTATTAAGACACTAAAGACACTGTCTTTCGTACTTTCTGCAGTAATATACAGTATACGGACAGCAACTCTCGGTGAATTATAATAAAGGTTTTGGCAGAACACTAAATTTGCTGTACAACAGGTCTTTTAGACTTCTACATAAATTACTCCCGAGATGCTCAGCTTCGCAAATGTTTGCTACCCGCAATGTCCCAAGCTTTCAGGAGGTAACAAGACGTATTGAATACAGTCTAATGCAAAGAATTAAAAAATCAACCAACCCGATTATCCAAGCTATCCATGAGTCCTACCATTTGTCTTCTAAGCTGTAGAATTCATGACACGAAACGTCTGTCTGTAGTTCCACTTAACTTCGACATTACTGTATTATTTCTCATTAATTGTATTTTTATCCTTAGTATTTGAATTGTCATTATATTCTACTGTTTGTTCATATTAATAATATTTGTCATATGACTATGGTCTACCAATAACTTTTCATTTTTACGTATTTCATTTTCATTTTCAATAATTCTACATTACTTCTACTTAATTTAGTAGACTCGCACATGTTACCCAATTCTACAAAATATTCCGAGTTCACATCAGTATTAAAGTCCTTCATCATATACAATGACTTGATTTTGTACAAAAAATCGATGTATTCATCCAAATTACTGCCATTATCGTGTGGTAGATGACAGTTTACAATTAACGTGCATTTCTTGTTCATATGAAATTTAATTTCTAACATAGGTTGTTAGAAATCTTATATATTTTGGCAATTCTTTTATTAAAATACCAACTACACTAAAGGGCCTACCATAATATATATATATATATATAATATATATATATAATATATATATATATATATATATATGTGTGTGTGTGTGTGTGTGTGTGTGTGTGTGTGTGAAGTAGACGACAACACTATAGTAACATCGTTTGCTGGCGATACAAAGGGTCAGCAGAAAAATCGGTATTGCAGAAGAGGTAGAAGCCCTACAGAGGGACACAAACAGAATATACAAATGGTTAGAAGATATTTACATGAATTTTAATAATGAGAAATTTCAGCTCTTGAGATATAGAAGAATGAAGAACAGCATACTATGCCCAGGATAGACAGGAAATTCAGAGAAGCAGCACGAAAGCAAAGGACTTAGGGGTAATAATGATCAATGATGCAAAATTTGAAACACAAAATCAGATAGCGATAAACAAAGCAAAAAGAGTTACGGGACGGCTACTGAGAACCTTCAAAAGAAGGAACGATAAGATAATGATTCCCTAACTGAAAACACTGATCATACCAAAACTTGAATACTGCTCTGTCTTGACGTCCCCATACAAAAAAGAAATTAACAAACTAGAAGCAGTTCGGAGGAATTTCACAACGAAGATTGATGGTTGCAAGAACTCAACTACTGGGAAAGACTATGTAAATTAAATTTGTATTCTTTGGAAAGAAGAGAGAGATACACCATAATTTACATATGGAAAATGATCGAAAATCTGGTACCTAACGTTAAACTAAAACCAGTAATCATCAAAACAACACTGGGAAATAGGAAAGGTAGAATGTATAGTGTTTCCAAACTAAAGTCCCGACAAGGAACACCCTCAACACTGAAGGAAAATAGCTTGGACTTTTACCATGTTTTTTACCACGTATAAATGTATAAAATAAGTCTACTGCTGAAGATGCATTATATTTGTATATGAAGTCATTATGAATCCTGGAGAGAAATCTTAGTTCCGACTTAGGTAACCAGTGTTCTTGCAGAAATATTATAGCTACATTATCACAGATTCTATGAACATCTACAAATGAATTTCTAAAATTATACGGAGAGTGAATGCCAATTATTTTATAATAAAACTTGTACTAATTTTTTATTATATTATTTTTCGGCTGTAACTTGAAAATTTATCTCTCTCTCTCTCTCTCTCTCTCTCTCTCTCTCTCTCTCTCTATAAATAACACCATTTAACGCTCGTAGGTTGTAAGAGACTGGGATGGAGGGGTCCCAGGCGTAGGGGCGCGATGAATGGAGTGTGGCTAGTGCTCCGTTAAGCCCATTCCTAACGCGTAATGGCCTGACCAGCCCCCTGCGACCGTTCTTTGGTGACCAATTGATGGTGCTTGGCTGTACTGCTCTGAGGTGAGAGAGCTTTACTGCCCAGCTGGCTGCCAGGCCAGCGTAAAGTCTCGGCCGTAGGCTCTGGGTCTGGTGGGATATCCCTTGAACACTGGATTCTAAGAGTCTGGCCGCTTGTGAGTGACTAGTAAGACTTAGTAAGGGGCTGCATCTCGCTGTCGCTCCTGGCGGGAAATCCGTGACGCCTGCGTCGCGAGTGTTTGTTAGTTGGTAGCTGCGACACGTTTGGGACTGTCCGGCCCTGGGGAGACCTTTGGTCGGTGCGGCAGCAGCGAGAGGTGTAGTCTTCTGGAAGGGATGAACGTCACTTGCAAATAGGTGGATGCGTCTACGCGCGGGGTGAATTCACCCCCACCCCTCCTTTTTTATATACTGGTCAGAACGTTTTTGATAGTTTTCATTGCTAGAACGCTTTATCTTATTCAGAGTATTCAGAATTAAAAAAACCAAAAAAAAACCAAAAGTTATAATGACTGGACCGCAGAAACTGAAGGCTGAATGTGCGAGGTGTGAAGTAAACCAGTGGGTGACGAACTTCAAAGAAGCCTGCTTCGCGAAGATCAACCACTCCAGCATGTGCCGCTTTTGCGAACTCATGCGGTTTTACGAGAAGCTAGAGGAGAGGGTCCGGCGGCTCGAGTCGTCCAGACCGGCTGTTGGAGGTGAGGCGGTCACTGACGAGGCTGCGCCGCCGCCTAACCCGGGGCTCATTCAGGATAGGATAGCTGCCGTGGAAAGGCGGTCCAGCGATGGAATGGACAGATCTCGGGACCGCGGAGAAACAGTAGAGGTGCAACCGGGGGCCAGTGTCCTAAATCAGTGTCAGGAATCGCCAGCGACCCATGTGGAATGCTTGGAACCACGGCGTAAGGTGGAGGGCGCAAAGAAGGGGCTGATAGAGAAGGGTGAGAAGGGGTCGATAGAGAAGGGTGGGAAGGGGCCGATGAAGAAAAAGGGTGGGAAGAGGCCTACTGATGGCCCAAAGAAACCGAAGGATGTAGCTACCGGTCGGGGTGGGTCGGGTGGTGTAACTGCGTGTATGGGTGGCGACGGGTTTCGAAAGGTCTCGGGCAAGAAGGCTGCGAAGCCGAAGCCTGAGACCCCAGTTGCCCCTGTCAGGACCTCTAACCGCTTTAGTCTCCTGTGCTCGAAGGAGGAAGAGACCGTTTTGATTGGGGACTCGCAGATCAGGGACCAGGAGAAGTACTTTGCTTCTGCAAACCGGGATGGGAGGAAGGTAAGGTGCTTACCTAGGCGGGGAACGGCGCACTTAAGGAAGGAGGTAGAGAAGGTGCGCGTTCTGAGGACCTCCGACGTGGACATCGCCAACGTGCTTAATGAGTACTTTGCGGGAGTGTTCACCAGGGAGGACACCCGCATCATCCCCGAGCCAGGCGTGAGGCACGAAGGTGCTGGCCTGGATAGTGTTCGATGTACCACGACAGTCGTTGCCGATAGAATAGACAAACTGAGCGCGTTTAAGGCTCCTGGGCCAGACCAGTTTCTCCCCAGAGTGTTGCGGGAGGTGCGCGACCAGGTGGCTCCCCACCTGGCTACAGTCTTCAACAAATCGTTGGAGACGGGCCAGGTGCCTGGTGACTGAAGGGAAGCCAACGTGACCCCTATCTTTAAGAAAGGGGATCACGAAAGTCCAGGGAACTATCGTCCCATTAGTCTCACTTCAGTTGTAGGTAAATTATTAGAGGGGATAATAGCGCATAGGGTCGTTGACCATTTGGATTCGTACAAGCTGCTTGGGGACTCCCAGCATGGGTTTAGACGGCATAGGTCGTGTCTCACCAACTTGCTCGAGTTTTTCCACGTCATGTTGAGTGAGTACGATAAGAGTAGAGTAAGGCGATTGATATACTTTATCTCGACTTTCAGAAAGCCTTTGATAAGGTACCTCACCGCCGGCTAATAGCGAAAGTGCGCGCGCTGGGTATCGGTGGGGAAGTAGGTAGGTGGATTGAAAACTGGCTGAAGAATAGGCGGCAGAGGGTTGTAATTAAAGGGGCCAGTTCGGGTTGGGCCTCGGTCACTAGTGGGGTTCCTCAGGGTTCCGTTTTGGGGCCACTGTTGTTTATCATTTACATAAATGATATAGACGGTGGCATCGTCAGTCGGATCGCCAAATTCGCTGATGACACCAAGCTTGGGGCCAATGTTGGGACGCCCGAAGCGATCGAGCAACTGCGTGCGGACCTAGATAGGATAAGAGAGTGGTCCGAAAAATGGCAAATGCCGTTTAACTTGGGTAAATGCAAAGTGATGCACATTGGTTATGCCAATCCCAAGTCGGACTACTCGATGTTGGGGAGTAATATCGAGGTGACTGATTTGGAAAAGGACTTGGGTGTGCTAATTAGCAGCGACCTTAAGTTTACCAAACAGTGCGTAGAGGTGGAAAAGAAAGCCCAGAAGCTGTTGGGTTATATCAGGAGGCAATTTCAGTTTCGGAACAAGGAGATTGTGCTCTCTCTGTACAATTCCTTGGTTCGGCCGCACCTGGAGTATGCAGTGCAGTTCTGGTCGCCCACCCTCAGGAATGATATTGAGAGGCTGGAGCGAGTGCAGGCGAGGGCCACAAAGTTAATCCCTTCCGTTAGGCATATGGGCTACAATCGACGGTTACGCGCCCTGAACTTATTTTCGCTGGAAACTCGGAGGCTGCGCGGTCAACTGATCGAAGTTTTCAAGCTTTTACGCGGGTTCAACGATGTCGATTTTAGAAGCATGTTTAGTTTAAATGATAACCCAACTCGCAACAATGGTTGGAAGTTGGATTTGAAACGGTTTAGGACTAGTGTGTGTGGGAATTACTTTACGTATAAGATCTGTGACACGTGGAACAGATTACCTTCAGAAGTTGTGAACAGTTCCTCTGTGGATCAGTTCAAGAAAAGGTTAGACCAAATCTTGCACACTATTTGAGTGTATAGAAAATTTTCCCTGGCACCCGTTGCCATTGGTACCTCCTCGGTATGGGCCGCAAGGCCTTTTGAGGTACTTCTTTTCCTTGTAACTCCTTGTAACTCTCTCTCTCTCTCTCTCTCTCTCTCTCTGTATATATATATATATATATATATATATATATATATATATATATATATATAGCTAAAAATTATATATATATAATATGAGATCTGTTTGTTATTTTCAAAAGATATCATCCATTGAAAAACAAAAATAGAACGCGTCATATAGAAAAAAAAAACCCGTACCTTCACAACAAGGATTTAACTATATAAATGTATAAGTATTAAGTCTCCTGTCTTTGATAAGATATTCCTCAACTTCGCTCAACGAAGTTCAGAAAGTGCAAACTTGTGTAAAGA
>JAJOZX010003870.1:0-90000 GCA_023014485.1 Bathynomus jamesi
GTTACACTCTATATCTATTTATAAAGGACAGCAAATATATATCAGATCCAAAGAATCCAGCAATTTCATTACGGTATCCATCAAGTCACGGTCCATTATCGACAGCGGACCAAGTCAAAATTTACAATCATATACATTACAATATATACCCTTACGAAGAAAAAGAGTAGGTGTGGCTGTTAAAGACTGTACAGTAATGTAGAAATGTGTGTGCACCCATTTTGGGTCTCCCATTTAAAGGGTTTGGTGGGGCAAGTGAGATCATGATTTTTTTCAAACTCACAGTAATATGGGGGGCACCGCTCGGCAGAGATCTCTTTAAATGGGGTGTTAAGGACAGAGAGTATCCCCTACCCAGACGCTGCCTCCCTATATCCCACAACACTTGTGTGAGCTGTGGGATCTATCCCAAAAGCTTAATTTACTACCTAAACTATACCCTTTCTATCAACATATGCGTCTAATCATTTTAAACATGTTATAGACGTGCTACTAATTACTTCACCGGCAAACTATCCAGCTATTTACTATCTATGCGTAAAAAGTTTTTCGCAACTGCTGTCTCGAACCTTCTACTTGTCCTTACAACCCGTTATTCTAGTCCTATTATATTGAGATATTTCGAAAAAGCTATCTCTATCTACGTTATCGAACCCATTCATAATTTTTGAAACCTGGATAGATCACCCCTTAACCTCCTGGTCTCGAGTGTTGTCAATTTTATCCTCTTAAGCCTATCCTCGTACGACTTTGACCTAAGCGACGGAATCATCTTAGTTTGCTCGTTCTTTGAACTCTTTCGATTTTGTCTATATCTTGCGCATATACGGATTCCAAAATTGGACCGCGTACTCCAAATGGGGTCTAACTAATGATTTATAAAGTGGAACTAAATATCGCGCGATTTGTACTCAAAATTTCGAGCTATAAAAACCTAACACTTTGTTCGCCTTATTGACCGCTGCTGTACTTTTGTTTCGCTACTTTTAAATCACTAGTGACTATAACTCCTAAATCTTTTTCCTGCTCTACGCTTGTTAAATCTTTCCTGACTATACTATACGCAAATTTACCGTACGCGAACCTATATGCAAAATTTGCACTTATCAACGTTAAATCTCATTTGCCATGTGACTGACCAATCAACGATTTTATTCAGATCTTCCTGAATTTACCTCTATCTTCGTCATTGATCGCCCCTACCACCCAGCTTCGTGTCATCCGCAAACTTTTGAACTGTACTGACTAGGCCGACATCTAAATCGTTAATATATATAAAAAGCAAGGGGCCCAATACAGAACCCTGAGGAACGCCACTCGCTACATTAGCCCAGCACGACTCCGCTCCATCAACGACCACCCTCTGTTTCCTGCCTCGCAACCACTCTTCTAGCCAATTTATTACTACACCCCTGATTCCATGAGCCTTAGTTTTTTCAATGAGTCTTTTGTGCGGCACGGTGTCAAACGCTTTTTGAAAATGTTAATACACTACATCAACCGCCCGATGTCTATATATATATATATATATAATATGTATAATATATGTATATATAATAATATGTATAATATATATATATATATATTATATATATATATATATATATATATAGATATATATATATATATAATATGTATAATATAAATATATATATATAATATGTATAATATATATATATATATATATATATATATAATATGTATAATATATATATGTTATCTATCTACATTATAATAATAGCCCAGTTTGTGTTTGTTGTTTGTTGTGTCTGTTTGTTGCAGAATGTGGTCACGTTTTCAGAAATTGTGAGAAAAAAAAAATTCAGAAATTGTATTACGGGCGGCAATGTGAAGCTCAAGATTTTCATGACTGTGTTCTTTTCTGTAGTTTAGCAATGGGGGAAGGGTGGAGGTGGGGTAATCGGGGATGGGGTGGTAATGGGGAGGGTGGGGGTAATGGGGGAGGGTGTTTGCCCCCAAGTTGTATGAATGGGGATGAGGAGGTTTTGGGAGATACCAGATTCAGAAATGTTGACACAATGTGAAGCTCAAAATTTTCACGGCTGGGTTCTTTTTTTCTAGTTTAGCCTGTCTAACCGTCAGCGAAACGGCGGGAACTGTACTAGGTTCACATTTTATGATAAGGTTCACATTTTTACACAGATTGTTGAGCTGCTATGTTATATCTATAAGCATACACTTTATTAATAACATTTGAAATTTTTTACAGGTTTTGTATCAACTATGATACGTGTTAATTAAACTGATAGGATTCCAAATAAATTAAAAGCTTTTGGAATAAATTTTTAGAATAAGCTTGCTCTTCTCCTACGTTGTCGTTCTCTTGCCAATCGTCTTCTTATTTCTGCAGCAGTCTCCATTTTCGTGGTTCATTTTTTTTTTGCCGTCATTCTTGATGGCACGGGTACACTAGTAATGTTATAATGTTTCAGACCAACAAAGCCCCTAGGATCCACTCATGGCAAGTCTACCTAACTGTGTTCGTAGTCGTGTATTGTGTATGTCCTCCGTGGTGGCGGAGGGGACCTACAATTTTACGTGGGTTCCGAACCACAAGAACATAAGAAATTTATGTAAAAACTGCCGGTAAATTGCCAACGACCAATTTTTACGAAACTAAATAATTATCAATTTAAAACAAATTAATTATCGATTTAAAACTAAAGATAGAATCTCTGGATCCAGAGGATCAAGTCATAATAGAGTACTATCATCAAATATGTTACACTCTATATCTATTTATAACGGACATGCAAATATATCAGATCCAAAGAGTCCAGTCAATTTCATTACGGTATCCATCAAGTCACGGTCCATATCGACAGCGGACCAAGTCAAAATTTACAATCATATACATTACAATATATACACTTACGAGAAAAAGAGTAGGTGTGGCTGTAAAGACTGTACAGTAATGTAGAAATGTGTGTGCACCCATTTTGGGTCTCCCATTTAAAGGTGTTTGTGGGGCAAGTGAAGATCATGAGTTTTTCAATACCTCACAGTAATATGGGGGGCACCGCTCAGGCAGAGAATCTCTTTAAATGGGGTGTGTAAGGACAGAGAGTATCCCTAACCCAAGACGCTGCCTCCCTATATCCCACAACACTTGTGTTGAGCTGTGGGATCTATCCCCAGAAAGCCTTAATTTTACTACCTTAAACTATACCCTTTCTATCAAACATATGCGTCTAATCGATTTTTAAAACATGTTTATAGACGTGCTACTAATTACTTCTACCGGCAAACTATTCCAGCTATTTACTATCTATGCGTAAAAAAGTTTTTCGCAACTGCTGTCTCGAACCTTCTACTTGTCAACTTACACCGTTATTCTAGTCCTATTATATTGAGATATTTCGAAAAAGCTATCTCTATCTACGTTATCGAACCCATTCATAATTTGAAAACCTGGATTAGATCACCCCTTAACCTCCTGGTCTCGAGTGTTGTCAATTTTATCTCCTTAAGCCTATCCTCGTACGACTTTGACCTAAGCGACGGAATCATCTTAGTTGCTCGTCTTTGAACTCTTTCGATTTTGTCTATATCTTTGCGCATATACGGATTCCAAAATTGGACCGCGTACTCCAAATGGGGTCTAACTAATGATTTATAAAGTGGAACTATAATATCGCGCGATTTGTACTCAAAATTTCGAGCTATAAAACCTAACACTTTGTTCGCCTTATTGAACACTGCTGTACTTTGTTTCGCTACTTTTAAATCACTAGTGACTATAACTCCTAAATCTTTTTCCTGCTCTACGCTTGTTAAATCTTTCCCTGACATACTATACGCAAATTTACCGTTACGCGAACCTATATGCAAAATTTTGCACTTATCAACGTTAAATCTCATTTGCCATGTGACTGACCAATCAACGATTTTATTCAGATCTTCCTGAATTTTACCTCTATCTTCGTCATTGATCGCCCTACCACCCAGCTTCGTGTCATCCGCAAACTTTGAAACTGTACTGACTAGGCCGACATCTAATCGTTAATATATATAAGAAAAAGCAAGGGGCCCAATACAGAACCCTGAGGAACGCCACTCGCTACATTAGCCCAGCACGACTCCGCTCCATCAACGACCACCCTCTGTTTCCTGCCTCGCAACCACTCTTCTAGCCAATTTATTACTACACCCTGATTCCATGAGCCTTAGTTTTTTCAATGAGTCTTTTGTGCGGCACGGTGTCAAACGCTTTTTGAAAATGTAAATACACTACATCAACCGCCCGATGTCTATATATATATATATAATATGTATAATATATGTATATATATATAATATGTATAATATATATATATATATATATATATATATATATATATATATAATATGTATAATATAAAATATATATATAATATGTATAATATATATATATATATATATATATATAATATGTATAATATATATATGTTATCTATCTACATTATAATAATAGCCCAGTTTTGTTTGTTTGTTTGTTTGTCTGTCTGTTTGTTGCAGAATTGTGTCACGTTTTCAGAAATTGTGAGAAAAAAAAAATTCAGAAATTGTATTACGGGCGGCAATGTGAAGCTCAAGATTTTCATGACTGTGTTCTTTTCTGTAGTTTAGCAATGGGGGAAGGGTGGAGGTGGGGGTAATCGGGGATGGGTGTGGTAATGGGGAGGGGTGGGGGTAATGGGGGAGGGTGTTTGCCCCCAAGTTGTATGAATGGGGATGAGGAGGTTTTGGGAGATACCAGATTCAGAAATGTTGACACAATGTGAAGCTCAAAATTTTCACGGCTGGGTTCTTTTTTTCTAGTTTAGCCTGTCTAACCGTCAGCGAAACGGCGGGAACTGTACTAGGTTCACATTTTTATGATAAGGTTCACATTTTTACACAGATTGTTTGAGCTGCTATGTTATATCTATAAGCATACACTTTATTAATAACATTTTGAAATTTTTTTACAGGTTTTGTATCAACTATGATACGTGTTAATTAAACTGATAGGATTCCAAATAAATTAAAAGCTTTTGGAATAAATTTTTAGAATAAGCTTGCTCTTCTCCTACGTTGTCGTTCTCTTGCCAATCGTCTTCTTATTTCTGCAGCAGTCTCCATTTTCGTGGTTCATTTTTTTTTTGCCGTCATTCTTGATGGCACGGGTACACTAGTAATGTTATAATGTTTCAGACCAACAAAGCCCCTAGGATCCACTCATGGCAAGTCTACCTAACTGTGTTCGTAGTCGTGTATTGTGTATGTCCTCCGTGGTGGCGGAGGGGACCTACAATTTTACGTGGGTTCCGAACCACAAGAACATAAGAAATTTATGTAAAAACTGCCGGTAAATTGCCAACGACCAATTTTTACGAAACTAAATAATTATCAATTTAAAACTAATTAATTATCGATTTAAAACTAAAGATAGAATCTCTGGATCCAGAGGATCAAGTCATAATAGAGTACTATCCACAAATATGTTACACTCTATATCTATTTATAACGGACATGCAAATATATCAGATCCAAAGAGTCCAGTCAATTTCATTACGGTATCCGTCAAGTCACGGTCCATATCGATTGCGGACCAAGTCAAAATTTACAATTATATACATTACAATGTATACACTTACGAGAAAAAGTGTAGGTGTGGCTGTAAAGACTGTACAGTAATGTAGAAATGTGTGTGCACCCATTTTGGGTCTCCCATTTAAAGGTGTTTGTGGGGTAAGTGAAGATCATGAGTTTTTCAATACCTCACAGTAATATGGGGGGGCACCGCTCGGCAGAGGAATCTCTTTAAATGGGGTGTGTAAGGACAGAGAGTATCCCTAACCCAAGACGCTGCCTCTCTATATCCCACAACACTTGTGTTGAGCTGTGGGATCTATCCACAGAAAGCCATAATTTTACTACCTTAAACTATACCCTTTCTATCAACATATGCATCTAATCGATTTTTAAACATGTTTATAGACGTGCTACTAATTACTTCTACCGGTAAACTATTCCAGCTATTTACTATTCTATGTGTAAAAAAGTTTTTCGCAACTGCTGTCTCGAACCTTCTACTTGTCAACTTACACCCGTTATTTCTAGTCCTATTATATTGAGATATTTCGAGAAAGCTATTTCTATCTACGTTATCGAACCCATTCATAATTTTGAAAACCTGGATTAGATCACCCCTTAACCTCCTAGTCTCGAGTGTTGTCAATTTTAACTCCTTAAGCCTATCCTCGTACGACTTTGACCTAAGCGACGGAATCATCTTAGTTGCTCGTCTTTGAACTCTTTCGATTTTGTCTATATCTTTGCGCATATGCGGATTCCAAAATTGGACCGCGTACTCCAAATGGGGTCTAACTAATGATTTATAAAGTGGAACTATATTATCGCGCGATTTGTACTCAAAATTTCGAGCTATAAAACCTAACACTTTGTTCGCCTTATTGACCGCTGCTGTACTTTGTTTCGCTACTTTTAAATCACCAGTGACTATAACTCCTAAATCTTTTTCCTGCTTACGCTTGTTAAATCTTTCCCTGACATACTATACGCAAAATTACCGTTACGCGAACCTATATGCAAAATTTTGCACTTATCAACGTTAAATCTCATTTGCCATGTGACTGACCAATCAACGATTTTATTCAGATCTTCCTATATATATATAATATGTATAATATATATTATATATATATATATAATATGTATAATATATATATATATAATATGTATAATATATATATATAATATATATAATATAATAATATATATATATATATATATATATATATATATATAATATATATATATATATAATATGTATATATATATATATATATATATATATATATATATATATATATATATATATATAATATGTATAATATATATATATATATATATATATTATATATATATATATATATATATATATATATAATATGTTTAATATATATATATATGTACAATATATATATATATATAATATGTATAATATATATATATATATATGAAAAATTATTTCACGAAAGTGACACGTGAAAAGTATTTATGATGAATAAAACCACGAAGGAAAAAAGAAACACAAATGGGTGCTCAAGCGCTTTCGTCTAATGACATCCTCAGTGTTCCTGAGGATGTCATTAGACGAAAGCGCTGAGCACCCATTGTGTTTCTTTTTTCCTTCGTGGTTTTATTCATCATATATATATATATATATAATATAATATGTAAAATATATAATATATAATATGTATAATATATATATATAACATAATATGTATAATATATATATAATATAATATATATATATATATATATATATATATAATATATAATAATAGATATATATATATATATATAATATGAATATATATATATATAATATGTATAATATAATATATATATATATAATATGTATAATATATATATATAATATGTATAATATATATATATATATAATATGTATAATATATACATATATAATATGTAAATATATACATATATAATATGTATAATATATACATATATAATATGTATAATATATATATATATATAATATGTATAATATATATATATATATATAATATGTATAATATTTATATATATAAATGTATAATATATATAATATATATGTACAATATTATATATATATATATATATATATATATATATATATATATATATATATATATATATATGAACTCAGAATGGTCCCCTGATTTTTTATGATACATACAGACAGTGCATGGAACAAGGAACTCTTCTGGGATAATTAAATCCACTATAGTCCGAATAAGTAATGGTAAATGACAAATACCATAGTTTCTTTTCATGATGCTAGCCCGACGCGGGCAACGAGTCACTCGCAAAGAGGTCCCATAAATATAGCTTCCCTCACCAGCTATCTGCAAAGCAGACAGGATCCAGTTTTGGGGCATGGATCTAGGGTTTAAAGCAGCCTAGCCCTGCTACATTTAGAACCTCAATATAAGCAAATGACTCGCTGCCTTCACGTCAGATTCAATACATCAAAGAAAAATTGGTAACTATTATATTTTCAGCCAAAAACCAAAACTTAAACCTCAACTGGCAGAATTGAGCAAAGTACTTTGCAATAATTTTCGATAGTACACCAGATATATCGCATATTGATCAGATGTCTCAGGGAATTCGCTCTGTGTCGATTAAAGATGGTAATGTAGAGGTGAAGGAATCCTTCGTTGATTTTATTAAATTAGAGGGGAAGACTGCTGAGGCAGTTACTGATCTCATTGTCACTAAGCTCCGTGAGGATGGGCTGGATATCCAGAATTGTTATGGTCAAGGGTATGACAATGCTGCTACGATGGCAAGTATTCATCTTGGAGTTCAACGCAGAATTCTTGATGTTAGCAAACACGCTGTTTTCATTCCTCGCAATAACCACTCGCTGAACTTGGCTGGAGTTCATGCCGCGGGACTGAGTCCTAATGCTGTAACTTTCTTTGGAACAATTGAACGAATTTTCGTCTACTTTTCTTCCTCTACTCATCGTTGGGATGTCTTAACAAAACATTCCAAAATCACTGTCAAGCGAGTCTCTGATACGCGGTGGAGTGCTAAGTATGATGTTTCTAGTCTTAAGAAGAACTTGACTCACGTTGTTAGTGCCTTGGAAGAACTGAGTGAAGGGGTCTCCGAAAATCTGGACACAAAGGGCGATGCTGAAGCTCTGTTGACCTCCATCATGTCATGTCATACATATTCATTGTGTACTTATTTTTCTGGGATCCAGTGCTGAAAGAAATCAATGATGCTCAGCTATATTTTCAAAGAAAGGGACTTGCTTTGGACCAGTGTGCATTAAAAATGAACTCTTTATCCGTGTTTTTAACTAATGAACTAGAGGCAGTAGTATCAAACGCTGCAGATGCCGCCGAAGAGTTCTGTAATGAAATGGATATCAGTATAGACCGCAGAGTCAGGAGACGGAGAAGAATGCCTGGAGAGCAAGCTCGTGATGCTGGATTGACCGTGCAAGAGGATGTACGCAGATAATTTTTTGAAATCATGGATCGTTTATTAGCAGAAATTGAAAAACGCACAGTTTGTCTTAAAAACATGAATGATCGCTTTGAATTCTCTCTCCTCGTACCTTTTGAATCAGTCCAAAGATGAAGAAATTAATACCAAGGTCAATAATTTTTCTTCCATCTACAATGACATTAATCCAGGAAGTCTACTGGAAGAAATAAAGCGTTTGCGCAGACATTTGCTCAGTTTCGAAAGCATAAGCGTCGACGATGATCCAAAGAACTGGGATATGTTAAAACTACTTCAGTGGATCGTTAAATGGGATCTAGTGGAATCTTTGCCTCATATAAACAATTGCCCTCCGGATCTGTCTAACTACATGCATGTCCGTGGGAAGTTGCGAACGAAGTTTCTCGAAACTGAAACTTATAAAAACTTAGCTCAGGTCAACTATAAGTCAATCTAGACTGAGCAATTTGGCGATTATTTCAATTGAACGCGAAGTTGCAGAGACAATGGACATAGAAAAAATCATTCATGAATTTTCTGTTATGAAAGTCCGAAAATTTAACCCTTTATCTCATGTCGTTGCTCAGCGGCAACATTTCAAATTAATGTATATAGAAACATCTGGAAGTTATATATGAGGCTGAGTCGGAGTCTGCGCATTCAATTAGATCCAGACAAAGGCACAAAGCAGTGTTACGTTTGCCATCGACGTGGAAGGTACATTTTAATATTTTTTTTGTTCTCTAAAAATCACTTTTTTTGGCTTCTTGCTGTCATGCCTATTTTATAGGTTATCAGTAATTACTTTCTTTATGTTTTTGATATTGTTACTTTTTTTTTCTAAATGTTATATTCTATTAATTTTTATGCTAAGTTTAGTTTTATTCAAATTTGAAATTATAAAGGGAAAAAAAGGCTTTTTTTTAAATGTTGCTTGAGGGCAACATTATGGTTTTGAGGTGTATGTATAGTCTTATTTGTGAACTTATTTTTTGCAGATGGAAACTTTTGCATTTTATAGCAAAAGGCGAACTCAGATACGAATAAACTCAAATAATGGCATTTATGAAGCGGGTTGTGCTGTTTATGAAGAATTGACAAATAATGATAATTCGGATGAGAGTGATTCTGATGAAAATGAGGATGAAATTGCTCAATTTGAGAAAAACGTAGGTGTTGCTAATTACCAAGTTTTCATAATAGTATATATAGGCTTATACAATATATAAGTAGGCCCTATATATATTTTTTTTAGGAAGAAGGCTGTTCCAATTCTTGAGTGTTGGATATGTGTGTGTGTGGCATAGGCCTATTTATATTAGGTAGGTATCCATATATATATAGGTATATATGTTTTTTTTAGGAAGAAGGCTATTCCCACTCTTGAGTTTTGGATGTGTGCGTGTGGCATAGGCCTATTTATATATTAGGTAGGTATCCATATATATATGTATATATTTACGAGAAATCCAATGACAAGGAGAAATGTAAATGCCATGAAAAGTCTTCTTTATTGCGCAACGTTTCGAGCAATACGCTCATCTTCAGGCTTGGGAATTACATCGGCAGCACTGTTCGCTCTCTCAGGGCTAGATTTTATTCGCATATGGGAATAAGTGGCCGAACAGGTAAAATTTTAAAAACTAAGGAAGCCTCCAGCATTCGTGAACATAGCATCAAATGCAAAATTGATGTCACTTTAGACAATTTTAAAATTCTTGGTTGTAATACTTGTCCCAACTCACTAAGAATTTTAGAATCCCTTTTCATTAAAGCATTGTCCCCTAGTCTGAATGTTGACTCATCGTCCGTCCCTCTCAATTTGCTATGATCCCTCCTCCTTCCCCAATTCCTTATAATCCCTCCTTCCCCTATCTCCCTCGCCATCCTTCGTTCCCGTTTCCTCTGCTCAAATTAGTCGGCCTCGGATACTGCTGTGTAAGGGTAGATAGCTCCATTGTTCCAGTGTACTATTGGTAATTTTTCCAGTGTATTAATTTCACATTTACTACATGTATTTAAAAATAACTTCTTAATTTTTATATGTAAATCTGTATAACTTAGAACTTAACCCTCTTTTCTCAGTCTTTTAAAATTTGTCTTTACGAATAGGTTATAGAAATTTCTGTTTGTTTTTCATTCAATATTGATTTTAATTTCACATTGTTATTAAACAGCCTGAAGATGAGCGTATTGCTCGAAACGTTGCGCAATAAAGAAGACTTTTCATGGCATTTACATTTCTCCTTGTCATTGGATTTCTCGTAAATATTAAATTGAAGCTCTGTAGAAGCAACCCGCATAATTATATATATGTATATATATATATATATAATACAATATTTCATATCTAATTTATAAACAAAATTGAAGGTTTTCCCATGCCATTCTTTCTTGTGTCCCAAGTAGCAAAGACCTGCTGACCTGCAGTGTCATCTTTTGTGTTCGAATACATTCTAAACCCTTTCTCTAGTTCAATAATTCACAAACTATGTTTAGATTTGCAACATATTACTTTTATTTAGGAGGCCTCAAGAACCAACATGGAAGAACGTGCTGAGCTAAATCAAGAATATGATGATGACGTGGACGATCCTGACTATGTTCCAACAGAAGAAATTCCTCAATCACAAATAAACATTGAAAGACAAGAAAGTCCGGACATGGCAAGTACTTCAAGTGAAACCCGTTGGAGGAAAAGAGAAGCCACCGTAGTTCCCTCAACATTCTCCGGAACACCGTTTATTGAGGTAAATGAAGTTGTTTCTCCGTTTCAATATTTCAAACAGTTCTTTGATGATAATTTGATTGAGTATATTACACAACAGACAAATCTCATTGTGCTCAAGAAAAAACGAGAGATAACCTGAGGTGTAAACTAATAAACACTGACAAGGAAGAAATGGAACAGTTTATTGGTGTACTCTTGTATATGGGTATTTATCCTAATCCTCAATATCCGATGTACTGGAATCCATCTACACCTTTGCCTCAAATTACAAAATCTCTGAAAGGAGGTGTCAACAGATTTGAAAATCTTAACAAATTTTTACATTTCAACAACAATTCCAAACTTCCGGATAGAAATTCTACGGAATATGATAAGCTCTATAAAATTAGGCCAATTATAAATTCGGTTCTAGAAAAATGCAAAATGTTGGAAAGTGAAGAATATAATTCGGTCGACGAGCAAATGATCCCAACAAAATGTAAATCCTCACTAAAGCAATACCTTCCCAAGAAACCCCACAAATGGGGGTATAAAGTCTTCACAAGGTGTGGTGCTTCAGGTATCATTTATAACTTTGATATATATACTGGAAAAACATCTGATAAACCACAATCTTCTCTTGGTTGTACTGGGGATGTTGTAATGAAGTTATGCGAAAACATGCATAAACATCAAAACTACAAACTTTGCTTTGATAACTATTTTACATCTTTGCCACTTCTGAAAGAACTGCACTCACAGGGGATTCTAGCTCTTGGGACTGTAAGATCAAATCGACTAGCGGGTGCGCAAAAGATCCTCTCCAGTGAAAAAGAATTGAAAGCCAAAGGAAGAGGGTCGTATGACTGGAGGGTAGACATTTCATCAAACATAACTGTAGTGAAGTGGCAGGATAACAGTACAGTCCACCTAGTTTCAACCTATGTGAACCATACTGAAGGAAGAAAGGCTAAGAGATGGTCTGCAAAAGATAAAGTATTCCTTGAAATTGAATGCCCAGAAATGGTCCATGAATATAATAAATTTATGGGCGGAGTTGACCTTTCTGATATGCTCCTTTCACTGTACAGAATAAGCTCAAGCGTAAAAAGTGGTAGATATCCATCTTTTTCTATCTTGTCAAAGTTGCCGTTACTAATGGATGGCTTTTATATAGACGTCACTATGCTATGTTGTATGCTGACAACAAATTCAAGTCTTTGTTAGAATTCCAAATTAGTATTGCAAATGATCTGACCATGGTAGGAAAGTCAACGCTCACCACTCCTCCAAGAGGTAGGCCACCTCTTTCCTGTCAGCCCCCTCAAAAGAAGTGTAAAACATCAGCAGCAGTTCCTATTCCAACCGATGATTATTATCGGTACGATTTTTATGGTCATTTCCCAATTTTGATGAAAACAAACACAGATGCAGGTACTGTCCTAAAGGCTATACTTATGTATTCTGCATCAAGTGTAATATTTACTTATGCTTCATAAAGGAGCGTAATTGCTTTTTGAATTTCCATAAAAAAACTCCATAAAATAAGTGTTGTACAACATAAAGTATGTTTTCTTTGTAAAAGGTATATATTGATTATTTTGATTTGTCAAAAACAATAAATTTTTCCATCCTTGCGAACTTTCATATTTACCCCCCATTATTTATCCCAATCTTCATGATGTTGCCAAGGAGCAACATTCTCTAAATTAACTTAGAACATAAATATTACATAGATTTTAGGGAAAACCTCATTAATATCACTCTAAATACTTTAAAAAATACCGAAAATATTTTTTTTCTTCAGAAAATTATAATTCATGAGATAAAGGGTTTTAACTAGGCATTATACAGGGTGTCTCAAAAGTCACTATCTATTTTGAAAAATAATGGGAATTACGAAAAACTGGTTTAAGACATGAAAAATATATTTATTTCAAAGTAAGTGCCACAAAGAATTAGTGCTATTTATTTATCTGTCTCCACATGGCGACCATCAGTGTCTCTACAGAGCTCAAAGCGATAAGTTGTTTCCCGGAACACACTTTCCAGCATTTGAGGTGTTATTTTCTGAACTGCATCGGTAATACGATTTCGAAGTTCGGCTACATCACTAATTCTTCTACCAGTGTACACCTTAGACTTAATGAAACCCCAGGCGAAAAATCTAATGGTGTTAAATCGGGTGAACGTGCTGCCCATGGTTGTTTCCTCCACGACCAATCCAGCGACCGGGGAAGCGTCTGTCAAGATAATCACGTACAATTATTGCATAATGGCACGGTGCTCCATCCTGCTGAAAAACTACTGTGTCAAGAATGCCATCTGTAAGAAGTTGAGGTTCGAGGAATTGTTCAAGCATGTCAAGATAAATTTATAAGTTACACAAAATTCGAAATAAACGAATTAACTTTTTTTAAATACACAAATTTGCACCAGAAGTACATATCTTTATGCCAGCATAGCATTTTTTAAAAAAACATCTAATGTCACCGAAATAGATAGTGACTTTTGAGACACCCTGTACATTATATAGTTATTGTTAAAAGTATGTAGTGTATTATGTACGGTACATTATGTAGTATTGTTAAAAATGAAGTTGCTTTATTTAAGTTTTTCTTCCAGTAAAAGTTTTGTTTAGAAGTGTATTTTTGTAAAGGAATTGTTTTTAAACTTGAAAATTGTTGCAGGGGGGGGGCGGAGTTGGCATTTTCGCCCCGAGCGGCAAAAAGTATTGGTACGCCTCTGCGCATATGTTGTTAGATTGGGTATAGTTTAAGGTAGTAAAATTAAGGGTTGGATAAGAGATTTTGAGTCAAATTTCATTAAAGATCACAATAACCAGACTAGAGGTCATAGTATGAAATTATTTAAGCCAAGATGTAGAACAAATTTAAGAAAACGTAGTTTTACAAACAGAGTAATTAAGTTTTGGAACAGTCTGACAGAAGAAGTAGTGACTTCAGATACAATGGATTCTTTCAAAAGAAGGTTGGATAGTTTTGTTGGTTTTCGTCGTCGTCGTCGTTGGGCCTAGGCAAGCTACGGCTTGGGACCGTAGCGCATCTATCCGGTATAGGTTAACCTGGATGATGTAGCCATAAGCACTGCCGCTGGTTAAGTGCCAACCAGTGATTATCTCACTAGCCGTATTGAGTCCGTTAGGCGAAACTGCGACAGTACCAAGGATGGAAAATAGAAATCCAAGGGTTATATTTTCCATCCTTGGTACTGTCGCAGTTTCGCCTAACGGACTCAATACGGCTAGTGAGATAATCACTGGTTGGCACTTAACCAGCGGCAGTGCTTATGGCTACATCATCCAGGTTAACCTATACCGGATAGATGCGCTACGGTCCCAAGCCGTAGCTTGCCTAGGCCCAACGACGACGACGACGAAAACCAACAATTGGTGACCCTGAAGGGACTGCATGTGAGAGGAAAGTGTTTGAGCGAATTCCGTAGGATCACATGACTTATCCCCTGCAGTGAAGTAGCCACCTGGTAGCCGCAGTGTTCTTCCATAGACTAGTTCAGCCGCTGTAGTCTTCAGATCACTCTTAAATGCAGAGCGAATACCAAGCAACACGAGTGGAAGCTTATCCATCCAATGGGAGTCTTCGTGACACATAAGGGATGACTTCAGCTGGCGATGGAAGCGTTCGACGAGGCCGTTAGCTTGCGGATGATACGCACAGGTATGCGCATGTACTGTACCCAACAAGCTGGTAAACTTCTTCCAAAGCGAAGACTCAAATTGGCGACCTTGGTCAGTGATGACTTTTGTTGGCAATCCAAATCTTGATACCCATCCATGAAGAAAGGCTCTTGCAACAGTGTCCGCTTGGATATCAGGAAGTGGGATGGCTTCAGGCCATCTGGAAAAGCGGTCGAGACAGGTGAGCAGATAACGTTGGCCTTGAATCACTGGAAGAGGGCCAACAATGTCTACATGAATTACCTCAAATCGCTGGGATGGGGGCGGAAATGCGTCAAAGGGGGACCTGGTGTGCCTTTGGACTTTGGCACGCTTGAAGGCAAGGCACGTTTTGGTCCAATGTTTGACATCCTTCCGCATCGAGGGCCAAACAAAGCGAGAGGTAACCAGGTGTTGCGAAGCACGGATACCAGGATGGGAGGGCTTATGAAGATCCGTGAAGACTGCTTGTCTGTGACATGGAGGGACATAAGGGCGAATAGCAGCTGTTGATACGTCGCAATAGAGGGGCACAGACAATCCTGGCATACTCATTTTCTTGAGGGAAAGTGAGTGAGTGGAGTCTTCTCTGAGCAGGTCTTGTAGTTCCGTATCCTTATCTTGATCCTGTGCAATAGCATTCTACAGTGTAGAGCTGAGGGTAACAGAAGTAATCTCTATTCTTGAAAGTGCATCCGCTGGAGTGTTCAAGACACCTTTGATGTGGCGGATATCTGTGGTAAATTGCGAGATATAATCGAGTTGCCTGATGACTCTGGGAGAGTGGTTACAGCTGTTTTTATTGAAGACAGTGACCAAAGGTTTGTGGTCGGTAAAAACACAAAACTCTCGGCCTTCAAGGAAATGTTGAAAATGCTTCACGTTTAAGTAAATAGCAAGAAGTTCACGTCCGAAAGCACTATAACGCGTTTGGGCTGGCTGCAGCTTTTTCGAGTAAAACGCGATGGGTGCTTGTTGACCGTTAATGGTTTGTTCCAACACCCCACCGATCGCAACATCTGATGCATCGACCGTCAGAGTTAGGGGGGCATCACTGATAGGAAATGACAGAGACAATGCACTATTGATAGCATTTTTGGCATTGTCGAACGCCTGTAAACTATCGCTACACCATACCAATTTCGTTACCTTGCGTTTGTGTGTGATCATAGCGTGTAGAGGAGCAAGAACACTGGCACAGTTTTTAATGAACTTGTGGTAATAATTTACCAAACCTAGAAACCGACGTAACTCACGCTGATTATTTGGCATAGGGTAATTTTTTATCACTTCACTTGTCCTGAAGGGGGGTAATTCCGTGCTGCGAAATCGTGTGACCAAGAAATTCCAAGGTTGGCTGTGCAAACACACACTTAGATGCATTAATAGTAACACCGTATTGTTTTAAGCGTTGAAAGAGGAGTGAAAGATGTTCCTTATGTTCCTCTTCCGTTGAGCTGGCCACAAGCAAATCATCGATGTAGGCATAAACAAAGTCTAAGCCTCTGGTGACCTCATCTATAAACCTCTGAAAGGTTTGCGCAGCATTCCGTAGCCCGAACGGCATCTTCACAAATTCGAATAACCCAAATGGTGTACAAACTGCAGTCTTGGGAATATCCGAAGGCTCTACGGGAATGTGGTGGAAAGCCTTAACGAGGTCAATTTTACTGAAGATAGATTTGCCGTGGAGAAGAGAAGTAAAGTCTTGGACATTTGGTACCGGATATCGGTCCGGGATGGTTGTCGAATTCAAAAACCGGTAATCCCCACATGGTCTCCAGTCTCCTGACTTCTTCTGGACCAGGTGTAGGGGAGAGGACCAACTGCTTTTGGAAGGTCTTATTATCCCAAGATCTATCATAAGCTGGAATTCCGATTTGGCAGCTTTCAGTTTGTCCGGGGCAAGACGTCTGGGTTTTGCAAACACAGGGGGGACCTTTTGTTGTAATATGATGGGTAATGGTGTGCTTAATGGTATCACCCATCTGCATCGGTTGAAGAATTCCTGGATATCGCTGGAAAAGGCACTGGTACATGGAATTAGGGGGAACGAGGGAAAGTGCAGAGTTCGAGGCGTCCGGAAGGGCAACCTGTTTGGCAAGAACAGAAAGCAGTGTGGCCTGGTCGCATAAGCGTCGCTTGTCAAGATCCACCAGGAGTTTGAAATGCTGGAGGAAGTCAGCGCCGATTATGGGATGCTGCACTTGAGCACAGATTTATAGCTATTCCGAAATTCAAGACGGTAAAATTAACATTTATCTTGAAACTAAAATAAGAGTATTCACTACAGTTTGATGTCTGCAAGGGTCATTTGGTGATAGTGTTTAAGCCCATTTTTATTGCATGAATGGTACTAGTTTATTTCATATATATTATGTACATTTAGGTGATAGATCCCACAGCTCAACACAAGAGTTGGGGGATATAGGGAGGCAGCATCTTGGGTTAGGGGATACTCTGTCCTTACACACACCGTTTAAAGAGGTTCCTCTGCCGAGCGGTGACCCCCATAGTACTGTGAGGTATTGAAAAACTCATGATCTTCACTTGCCCCACAAACACCTTTAAATGGGAGACCCAAAATGGGTGCACACACACATTTCTACATTACTGTACAGTCTTTACAGCCACACCTACACTTTTCCTCCTAAGTATATATATTGTAATGTATATGGTTGTAAATTGTGACTTGGTCCGCAAATAATATGGACCCTGACTTATTTTTGGTTGGCAAGGTACTGGTATTGATGGATACCGTAGTGAAATTGACTGGATTCTTTGGATCTGATATATTTGCATGTCGGTTATAAATAGATATAGAGTGCAACATATTTGTGGATAGTAGCCTATTATGACTTGATCCTCTGGATCCAGCGATTCTATCTTTAGTTTTAAATTGACAATTAATCAGTTTTAAATTGATAATTATTTAGTTTTGTAAAAATTGGTTGTTGCCAATGTACAGGCAGTTTTTACATAGTGGAGCCACCTCGATGGGCCGAAGTGGCCCCTAGTGTGCCCACTATAAAAATTTCTTATGTTCTTTGTGGTTCGGAACCTACGTAAAATTGTAGGTTCCCTCCGCCACCACGGAGGACATGCACAATACACAATTACGAACACAGTTAGGTAGATCAGCCATGAGTGGATCCTAGGGTCTTTGTTGGTCTGAAACATTATAACATCATAACAACATATATATATATATATTTATAGATATATTTATACATATATATATATTTATAGATATATTTATGCATATATATATTTAAACATATATTTATACATATATTTATATGCCGTTAACATTGCGCCGTCCTTCGGGGCAAGTTGGAACGAATTCTGAGGGGCTAGTTCCAACGTTCCAACGTTCCAACTTAACCCATTAGCTGAACTGTATATCGAGAATGTTGATTGAAGTCCAACCCAGGTAAGTCCATGACAATCTACGTCCTTCCTGGAATTATAAGAGAGGTTTGACCTCGCGCAGCGCTTCCATGCAACATCATGAGTGGTTTCCCAGTGGCTGACATGTTTCCTTTTATCAAGGATATTTTCACTGAAGATGACGTCTTACCATCCCGTCTTACAGATCGTTTGCATGCAATGGATAGCAATACAGAACACATATCCTCCAATACAGATGCAAGCATGGTGCCTGAAATCCTCCTATGCAGATATAAGTACGTTCGCCTTACGTTCTACTGTGGATGCCAATAAAATATCAGTTTCCTCAAACACAGATGTGAGCATGTCGCCTGGATCCTCAGGCGCAGTTGGAGGCACTATTGCTGGATCTTTTACCAGGGATGTCAGGGATATGGCCAGGACTAAAGAATTAGTTGAGACACACGGATGAACCAGCACTGTAGAGCGGCAAATATGTGATTTTTAACCAGAATATGTTCGCCCTCTTCCAGAGGTAGTGAAACCAAGGAAATAGGAAGAGAAGGGCAGCAGTACTCGCGGACACGCCTAAAAAGAATGCCTTAGCAGAGGAACAAAAGGCAAAAAAAAAGACCAAGAAACGGACTAAAGTTGACCAAAAATGTGTCTTCTGATAAGGAGCTTGACGACGAGTATTTATTCTACATCGTATGCATGGAGCCATATGCAACCAGCAAACCAAATGAAATTTGGATTCAATGCATACAGTGTACGCATTGGGCTCACGAGTTTTGAATCCCAAAGAAAGGACGTTACGCATACACCTGTCAAAATTATGACTCTGACTGATTTCCACACTGGACGAATTTTAAGCTTGAGCTGTGCTGAGATTGTCTGGTGCATTGTTTATCTGTTGGTCAGCAATAAATAATGATGTATTTGTTAAATAATATTAGCTTAATCCTGGGGTTTAGTGATTTTAAGATCGTACCAACTTACCCCAACGTCTGTTTCAATTTACCCCATGACGGGGCAAGTTAAGACGCTGTGGCGCATTTGATAAAAATCAAAACAAAATGTATTGATGAAAATCTACTCTGAATCATATGTAATATCTAACAACCTGAAAACCTGTGAGACCGTGACAATTAGAATACGTTTCTTATACATTACACTTACAGTAGATAGCACCAAGCATAAATTTTGTTCCAACTAGCCCCGGTCTCCCCTACATAAACTCATCTGTAAAAAAAAGTAACAATTAGTAATAACATGTAATAAACAAAAAAATAACACTCACCATTAGGGTCTCTTGGAGCTGGCTTCTTAACCACCAGTGCCGTTTTATTTATTTATAAAAAATAAATTGAATATTTTGTGGACCACGTTAATCCGTAACCGCGCAAATAGGGGGCGCGTAAATCGGGGGGGGTTACCGTATTCCCATGGATTTCAGTTTATGTATTATGATTCCATGGTCACACTTGTCGAACGCCTTGGCAAATCATAGTTTTCATTACTTTCAATGCATCAATAATGTAGTGTTCCATTAGTTATGATAGGCATGATCTGCCTGACCGGAATCCATGTTGGTTTCCAAAAAGTCCTAGATTTTTTCTTTAACTATTCTTTTAAATACTTTAGTGAGATGAGATGTAAGCGACCTGACCTATTGTTTTTGGCCTCGGATCGATCTCCTTTATACAGTGGGACTATGCCCACTCTCTTCAAGATGCCCGGTATTTGTGATCGTCTCCATATCCAATATAGTAGCTGAACGATTGCATTCTTGCACTTTTTGATCAGTGTGGCATTCCATTTGTCCGGTCCTGCCGCTAAATGTGCTTTTAGTTTCCCTATAGCTTCTGTAATATTTGTCGTAAAGTCGAAGTCCGTTATACTTTGCCCATGTAGTTCTTCAGTGAACAATTCGGGAGGAGACAAAATCAAACCAACCGTCGCCTAATTTATCTCAAGACTTCTTGACACGATTTAAGCCCTGTGCGGGATAATTCTTTCTAAATCCCGGAAGCCTGTCGCTAGCGTTGCTTAATCTAATATCGTCTATGTGCTTCTTCTCCTGCTGGGAGATAATAACGGATTGGGTTTTCAGCCCCAATCCGGAGATTGGCGTTCAAACGGCGCGTGAGGAGCTCTGCCGAAATCTGAATTTTTGGGCGTGAAGCGCCTCCTTATACAGGGTGTCTCAAAAGTCACTATCTATTTTGAAAAATAATGGGAATTACGAAAAACTGGTTTAAGACATGAAAATATATTTATTTCAAAGTAAGTGCCACAAAGAATTAGTGCTATTTATTTATCTGTCTCCACATGGCGACCATCAGTGTCTCTACAGAGCTCAAAGCGATAAGTTGTTTCCCGGAACACACTTTCCAGCATTTGAGGTGTTATTTTCTGAACTGCATCGGTAATACGATTTCGAAGTTCGGCTACATCACTAATTCTTCTACCAGTGTACACCTTAGACTTAATGAAACCACAGGCGAAAAAATCTAATGGTGTTAAATCGGGTGAACGTGCTGCCCATGGTTGTGTTCCTCCACGACCAATCCAGCGACCGGGGAAGCGTCTGTCAAGATAATCACGTACAATTATTGCATAATGGCACGGTGCTCCATCCTGCTGAAAAACTACTGTGTCAAGAATGCCATCTGTAAGAAGTTGAGGTTCGAGGAATTGTTCAAGCATGTCAAGATAAATTTATAAATTACACAAAATTCGAAATAAACCAATTAACTTTTTTTAAATACACAAATTTGCACCAGAAGTACATATCTTTATGCCAGCATAGCATTTTTAAAAAAAACATCTAATGTCACCGAAATAGATAGTGACTTTTGAGACACCCTGTATATTAGAAGAACCGGAACGTACGTCATTCGTACAAAAAGCGTTGGATGAGTGAATACGTATGACGTCACCAGCACGAGGTGCCTTTTCGTCAATTCGCGTGTGAATTCCGTTTGAAAGGAAATACCAAATGCATGATACATAGTCACGAGAATTGTTAAATGTAGGATGTATGGTCATGAAAATATTCGCAACCGTTAATTTTGGCTTGCGCATCCGGGAGAGCCAATCCTTTTTCTGTTAAAAAAAAATTGCATCTACGCTCACGATGTACGTCAATTATGTAAAATTAAATAATGTCGTGTCTGCATAGGGAAGCGGTCGTGAAGCGATTTCAAGTTTTTATAGCTTCGGGCTTTGTATGGTTTTAATAAAATAAAGTAAATTGGAATTGGAAGAGAGGAGAATATAACAGCCTTCCTTCCTTAAAAAAACAATAAATAAATTAAACTTCTCGCATTAAGAAGTCTTGGATTTACATGGATGTATATAGTTCTATAGTACATTAATCCTCCTAAGGGAAAGTAATTTATAAATACATATTATCTTTGTTCAAATTTGAAGAGAAATCTATTTAAGATTATCTTTGTTTCCAAAACAGCTCTGTATTAGGCTCTAAGGCAGAGCTTTCCAAACTGTGTGTCGCGACACATTAGTGTGTCGCCAATACCTCCCAGGTGTGTCGCCAAATTTAGTTAATTATTTTCAATTTTTTTGTATTTTGAAAATTTTGATTTTTGTGTCAACAAAATCGGCTACAAGATAAACCACCTACTGAAAAATTATCTGATATTTGATAACAAAAATTAATTAGTGTGTCGCCAACGTGAAAAGTTTGGAAAGCTCTGCTCTAAGGCCAACATGCTATTGTCACATTGTATAATCTTTAATCAAAAATTATTTATAACAGTAGTAGGTTTAGCTAATTTAAATAATTTCATTTATACAATAATTGGAATAAGCAAAACCTTAGCGTATACCATCAAGAAATAATTATTTCTATTACATTAACATAGAGCAAATTTCTTTATTAAATCACTTTAATTTCAGTGATTTTTTTAACCTGTTTATAAGTTTACTTCATCATACTCCTTATTACGGTACTTAAATATAAGACAAAATAAAATATTACTCACGGTCCATCGACTTACAGAAAACGGAGTATGAGATATACTACCATAAACAATACATAGTAAAATAATAGTAAGTAAAATAAAGAGAAAGGGAAATTAGAAACACTCAGTCAAAGAAAATTTAAATTATATAGTTTTGAGATCCTTTCCGTGCATCAGAGAAGATTTTATATGGTGAATTTTTAGGGTCTAGCTCCATGCAACCCTAGGTAAAAATAAGTTTGTTGCTCAGGACAGTATGGCCTTCAGGGTGTATTTCTGCACAAAAAATTAAAATAGCTGTAATCTTTAGTGTAAAATCAAGGATTTAATTCCTCTGGCAAATTTTAGAAATCTTGGCAGTATATATTAATTGGGTCCCTGAAGGGGAATCAGTTATATAGAGGAAAATCGGCCTTTTTCATTTTATTACAAATTAGTTTATAAGGATTAGATTTACGTTTGAAGGGGAAACTAAATTTTCTGCATGAAAGGATTCGAACAAACGCCTTGCGGTTTTCCTTAAAATACTAATTCACCACTTTACGTTAATACCAGGAGCGGCTCGCAGGTAGGCACTGTGGAACTGCAGCACCCCCATGATCTTATGATCTTTATATTTAAATATTTAAAATAGCCTCTCTGATTGTTTTTTTTCAATGAACTTTGAGTTTTTAAATCAGATTATATCCTTTTTTCGTTAAACTATTTCAATGCCGAACGAATGAATCACGAAAGTAGCTTCAGCCTTCCCGTGGAACTGCGTACTTAACAGTTCCAGATTTTGTTCGAAACGCTTGAAACCTCGGTGGCGGACGTACGAAGAGCGAGTCAGAATCGCGGGTTTAAGAGGATCCAAAGCACTGTGGACAGAGCAGTGCCGATTTGTTTGTTTGACGTGATAGTTGTGTTGCTGTATTGTTTGCTAATTCGAAATTTAATTTCCGAATTGCATTTATCAATAATTCGTTATCATTTATTTTTTGTCGTGAGATTGAAGTTAATTATATAATAATTGGATTATTTACAATATATAGCTTTCATTTCTTAGAATATTTTTTCGCTCAGAATAAAAACAGAAGAATGGAATTTCTTTATAAATAAAATTTTTGGCAAATTCGAAATTACCCGTTGAGCGTAAGTACCCTATAATTGATTTTATGATACTATTTTACTTATTTTTATGACTGAGTAGTGAGTAGTTATCTATTTATCTATTCGACTTTCTCTCTCTATCATATATATATATAATCGACACAATTGTTCGCAATTTCTGAGGCAGCACCCCCATAACTGAAAGTCACGAGCCGCCACTGGTTTAATACTCTAATAATTCGTGTTACCATTAGACATGGTTCACTGAATTTTAAAAAGTGGATAAATTGAAAGCTTATACATCCTATGTAATAACAATTAATGGATGTACAGTTTATAAATGAAATGCGTTTGTTCTACTCAAATGCTTTCTCTTGCCTTGCAGCGGAAATGGGCTTTTAGTCACTTTCTAGATTATATACTTATTCAAATTGACGTCATTAAATCGTTAAAAGTAAAATGTTCTCTTACGAACGTTTACAAATTACAGTCAAGGACTTATTCAAATTGAGGTCATTAAATCTTTAAAAGTATAATATTCCAGTAGGAACTATTACTAAAGGTAATTATAATATATATATATATATTATATATATATATATATATATATATATATATATATATACAGGGCCGGATCTAGAAGTTGCGAGGCCCTAGGCCTATATATATGAAAATATGGACTTAATTATCGGTACTATACCAGCAATATTAGAATCCCGCATAGACAGAACTATGCCGGCACTTAAAAATTAAACCAAACCAAAATAATCACGCATGGAAATTATATAAGAAATATAAATAAACCATACAAATAAGTATAAATTATAATATGAATCAAGATTTGTATCGAAAATATAAGACAATGATTTCTAAGATTTATATAATATTATAGGTAATGACTTTCCATAGTATACAAACGTTTTTCATATGTGATGTATAAGAGATGTTGACATTCCATTTTTAATAATAGTGAGCGATCGACTTATCAGGCTAAATATTAATGCTTTAATATTTGGTTCAGATGCTCCTTGAATATTACAGCAATGCTTTTCTGCTTTTCTTCGAGCTAAACTTCAATTAATTGAGAATAATCTAATGAATTTGTTATATCGTTTTCTATTGATAACATAGCTAATGATTGCAATCTCGCTTGAGACATGGTGGAACGCAAATATGTTTTAATAAGTTTGAGACGCGAGAAACTTCTTTCAGCCGAAGCAACAGTAACTGGGATGGTTAATACTATTCGAAGTGCAACATAAACATTAGGATAAATCTCACTTAGTTGTTTTTACACTATATAAACAAGGGCATTTCCGAGATCTGTTTTCTCAGGTATAAACCCGCAAAGTACTTTAAGGTCTTCATAGAGTTCTAAATCATTAATATCACTTGAACAGAACGCGCAAAACGGCTTGAGCGAGGCCCCCTTTGGCGCGAGGCCCTAGGCGATCGCCTAGTTCGCCTATAGCTAAATCCGGGCCTGTAAATGGTAATAAAGCATTTAAATCGGGAGTTTATCAAAGTTCGTTTTCCCTACAATTTTCAACGTTTGTTTCCTGAAAACGAATTATATTTCTGTATGCCAATCATATTCTCACGTTATACACCTTTTCACTTAACACTAACGTTACAGTCTTTTATATTTAACACTAATTGCGCTTATTTACTCAATTTTCTAGGCAAGCATTAACTTGGCAATTACTTAATGAACAAATATTAAAGAGATTTAAATAGTCTTATCGTTCCCCGGAATTCATCGGCTCGGTAGCTCGAGGGTTGGTCCTGCTGGGTGTCCAAGTGGTTGTTTGGAATTCATCTAGAGATGTCTTGGATTGAGACCAGGGGTGTGGCCGAGCATTTGGATTTGGGGGGTCCATCGGAGGAACATCTGCTTCGAGTTGGCAAGTCCTATTTGCTTCTTCCGAAAAGAGGGTGGAAAACGTCCCTGCAAAAGAGACACCACAAGAAATCCATTACCCCCTTGACATGCAATTAAAACTATTAAAATATACTTTCTTTGAACATAAACCTTTTATTCACTTACTGCGGTAAAACTTACGGCGCAATTCTTTTTTATTTAACTGCTAATTAAATTCCAAACAAGTTTAATTTGTATATATACACCTCTAAAAATTTTAACACGCAACTCTCTCCTACATCAACCTCTCAAAGAATTAATGAAACGATCCAGGAAATTTTTGCAAACAAACTAACGGCAAACCCGTTTTTAATGTTTCTCTATAAAATATATTAAATAATTCATATAAATATTTCCACATCCTGTTTCTGGTGAAAACTAGTTTATATAATGACACTGAATCCGGGGATTGGTGTTCAAACGCCGCGTGAGGAGCTCTGCCGAAATCTGAATCTTTGGGCGTGAAGCACCTCATTATATATTAGAACCGAAACCTACATCACTCGTACAAAGAGCGTGGTACGAGTGAATACTATGACGTCACCAGCACAAGGTGCCTTTGCGTCAACTCGCGTGTGAATTCCGTTTGAAAGGAAATACCAAATGCATGATATATAGTCACGAGAATTACTGAATGAAGGATGTATGGTCATGAAAATATTCGCAACCGTTAATTTTGGCTTGCGCATCCGGGAGAACCAGTCCTTTTTCTGTTAAAAAAAATTGCATCTAAGCTCACGAAGTACGTCAATTATGTAAAATTAAATAATTTCTTGTCTGCATAGGGAAGCGATCGTGAAGCGATTTCAAGTTTTTATAGCTTCGGACTTTGTATGGTTTTAACGAAATAAAGTCAATTGGAATTGGAAGCGAGGAGAATATATATATATATATATATATATATATATATATATATATATAAGGGATTGAACTTAGAATGGTCCCCTGATGCTCTTTCATGATACACACAGACCGTGCATGGAACAAGAACTCTGGGAAAATCAAATCCACTGTATTTTGAATAAATAATGGTAAATGACAAACACTATAGTTTTTCTTTTTCATGATGTTAGCCCGACGTGGGTAACGAGTCACTCGCAAAGGTCAGTGTCGAGTCACTCGCAAAGGTCAGTGTCGAGTCACTCGCAAAGGTCAGTGTCGAGTCACTCGCAAAGGTCACTCGCAAAGGTCAATTCCGAGTCACTCGCAAAGGTCAGTTCCGAGTCACTCGCAAAGGTCAGTTCCGAGTCACTCGCAAAGGTCACTCGCAAAGGTCACTCGCAAAGGTCAGTTCCGAGTCACTCGCAAAGGTCACTCGCAAAGGTCAGTTCCGAGTCACTCGCAAAGGTCACTCGCAAAGGTCAGTTCCGAGTCACTCGCAAAGGTCACTCGCAAAGGTCAGTTCCGAGTCACTCGCAAAGGTCACTCGCAAAGGTCAGTTCCGAGTCACTCGCAAAGGTCAGTTCCGAGTCACTCGCAAAGGTCAGTTCCGAGTCACTCGCAAAGGTCAGTTTCGAGTCACTCGCAAAGGTCAGTGTCGAGTCACTCGCAAAGGTCAGTGTCGAGTCAGTTCCAAGTCAGTGTCGAGTCAGTTCCAAGTCAGTTCCAAGTCAGTGTCGAGTCAGTTCCAAGTCATTGTCGAGTCAGTTCCAAGTCAGTGTCGAGTCAGTTCCAAGTCAAGTTCAGTCAGTTTCAAGTCAAGTTCAGTCAACTTAATTCAACCTTTTTTTGTTGTAAAAGAGAATTTAATTCAACCTGAATTCAAGAGAATTTAATTCAACCTGAATTGACAGGTTTGTGTCTTTAATTCAACCTTCTGTCTTTTTTTTTTTAATGCAGTATTTGTGTATATAAATATATAGGTGAAATTATATATTTTATTGTTTGTAACCAAAACAGTTTTTACAAATGTTTGTACCGATTTTGATAATTATTGTGATGTATATGATGACAGAAATAGTGTAGTAACTAATCGATCATGTCCCAGTGACTTCTTTTTAAATTACTATGGGATGGAACATGCCGTCTCTCCGTTTTGTTTGAACTCCTTTAATTTTTGTTCTGAGCAGTGTGACAAGCAATCTTTTTCTAAAGAGCAAAGTGCTCACGAAAAGGCGTATTGTCAATTTCAGACATCATATCTCCCCGATTGGTCACTCGATTACCCCGAAGGCAGTATTCCTAATTTATTTTGCTCCGTGTATGTTCGTGAAAATTACCCGTTATGACCGAGCATAACCTCAATTTAGGTTAAATTGTTTTATTTTTATTTTTAAGAGTATTATATGGAACCAATAACCCCATGTTCAGTTCATTATAGTTCATAAGTGATTTCTATTTTCAATTTTTATTTTTTTAAATTTTCTTTATTCAATTAATCTTGAGTAATTGTCATTAAATTGTTATTATACCATTTGTAAGGTATCATACGAAATTACAGTATAGCCATATATATATATATATATATATATCACATTCAACTGCAAAGAACACGCAGTATAAATAACGTAAAGAACGACGCTTGTATTGTATAGGAGATATTCCGCGCAAGACGAGAGAGAGAGAACGAAACAAGTGTTACCTCATTTTTTCATTTGTTTCGTTCTCTCTCTCTCGTCTTGCGCGGAATATCTCCTATACGAGCGTCGTTCTTTAAGTTATATATATATATATATATATATATATATATATATATAAATATACCACGTGACCACAAAAATTGTCCCTGTTTTTAATCGCTTATTACTCAGTCATTATTGCAGCTTCACAAATGAAATAAAAAGCATTCGAAAGAGAACATTTTAAAGTTTTAATTTATTCTACATGTGTTCAAAGTGAGTGACGTCCCTGGACATTCTTACATTTCACACAACGGGAAAGGAAGTTATTTATTACATTTTCCAAAACGCTGCATTCAATGGACTGTGCACTCTCTACCACCGCTTGCTTTAATTCTTCGATAGAGGATGGCTCTTGCCTGAATACTTTGTCCTTGACAAATCCCCAGAGAAAAAAGTCCAAAGGTGATAGATCGGGAGATCTTGCGGGCCAGGGAAACTGCGAGCGATGAGAAATGAATCTTTGTTCAAAAAATCTTGTTAAACATTCCAGTGATTGCCTAGTTGTGTGGGCTGTTGCTCCGTCTTTTTTTACCACAAAAATTGTCCCTGTTTTTAATTGCTTATTACTCAGTCATTATTGCAGCTTCACAAATGAAATAAAAAGCTTTCGAAAAAGAATATTTAAAAGTTTTATTTAATTTTTTCGATATCCTGGATACGAAATCAGTACTTATAAAAAAAATGACAGTTTTATCCACCACAATCATGGGTTATTTGTCGGACATGCAACGTGTTTTCATCGCAGAAGAGATGATCAAACATGGCTCGGTAGTTGCCACCCAACGGTCTTTCAGACGACAATACGGTCAGCAAAGGACCATAGATCCTAAAACGATTCGCAGGATTTTCGCAAAATGGAAACATCACGGCTCAATCAAGAACATCCATAAAGGCAACTCTGGGCGCAGCAAAGGTGTGCGAACCGCTGAAAACATTGATTCAGTCACAAATCAGCTTGAAACGGACAACAAGAAATCTGTGAGACGACTATCAGCTGTGACAGGAATCAAACGGGAGAGCATTCGGAAAATAATCACGTTGGATTTGAGAATGAAGTCATTCAAAATTATGTGTTTGCAACAGCTTAGCGAACAAGACTACCAGCGTCGTTTGATGTTTTGTGAACGCATTGAAACAATATTGAACAAAACCAGATAAGATTAAGTGACATAATATTCAGTGATGAATGCCACATCTATCTCAATGGGTTCATCAACAGACAGAATTACCGGTGTTGGTCACAAAACAAGCCAAATATACACTTGGAGAAACCTCTGCATTCACCAAAAGTTACTGTCTGGTGTGGTTTGAGTAGCAACAAGGTTTATGGTCCTTACTTTTTTGAGGACCCAGAGACAAGGATACCGCTTTCAGTAACTTCAGAAAGATATGTAGAAATGCTGAACACTGTTTTTGAACAAGAAAACTGCAGTAACAAGTGGTTTCAGCAAGACGGAGCAACAGCCCACACAACTAGGCAATCACTGGAATGTTTAACAAGATTTTTTGAACAAAAATTCATTTCTCATCGCTCGCAGTTTCCCTGGCCCGCAAGATCTCCCGATCTATCACCTTTGGACTTTTTTCTCTGGGGATTTGTCAAGGACAAAGTATTCAGGCAAGAGCCATCCTCTATCGAAGAATTAAAGCAAGCGGTGGTAGAGAGTGTACAGTCCATTGAATGCAGCGTTTTGGAAAATGTAATAAATAACTTCCTTTCCCGTTGTGTGAAATGTAGGAATGTCCAGGGACGTCACTTTGAACACATGTAGAATAAATTAAAACTTTAAAATGTTCTCTTTCGAATGCTTTTTATTTCATTTGTGAAGCTGCAATAATGACTGAGTAATAAGCGATTAAAAACAGGGACAATTTTTGTGGTCACGTGGTATATATATATATAATATATATTATATATATATATATATATATAAATAAATATATATATATAAATATAAATATATATATATATATATATATATATATATATAATAAATATAAATATATATATATATATATATAATATAAATATATATATATATATAAATATAAATATACATATTATATATATAAATATAATATATATATATATATATATAATATATATATATATTATATATATATATATATGTTAAACCATTCTGAGTTTGTGTATATATATATATATATATATAAATACAAATATATGTATATATATATATATATATATATATATATATATATATAAATATATATATATATAAAATATATATATAAATATATATATATATATATATATATATATATGTATATATATATAATTATATATATGTTAACCCCTCCGTCTATGGCCCTGGGGTGGTTCGGATCGACGGGGTTCTGGTTAGGAGGCAAGCAACGGATGTGTGACTTGAAGTGGTTTTCTTCTATGTTACTCTCCGAGTTCTTCTATAGTGGCTCGGAGGACTCTGGTAGATTTGCAATCTAAATGCTGAAGGTTCCGGGTTCTTCTTATAGCGTATCCGGAAAGTTTTCTAAGTTTTTCTGAAGAGAGCAAGGCTCGAAGGGGACAATAAAAAGTTTCTCCAATTGTAACTTTACTGCTAAAAGATACAGGTAGTGCTCAGCTTCTGAATTAGCTTCTGAATGCCAATGGAATATTTTTAATGGGTTTATATACCCAAAAACTGCTAACATTATTATTATTAAATGCTAAGAAGGCTGTATTATTTTTGCACAATATTTAAAAATAAGTAAATTTTTTAGCTGTGGTAAGGCTTGAACGAGTAAACAAAATATTTGAAGACGAAACCATATTCTTCGATAGAGGATGGCTCTTGCCTGAATACTTTGTCCTTGACAAATCCCCAGAGAAAAAAGTCCAAAGGTGATAGATCGGGAGATCTTGCGGGCCAGGGAAACTGCGAGCGATGAGAAATGAATCTTTGTTCAAAAAATCTTGTTAAACATTCCAGTGATTGCCTAGTTGTGTGGGCTGTTGCTCCGTCTTTTTTTACCACAAAAATTGTCCCTGTTTTTAATTGCTTATTACTCAGTCATTATTGCAGCTTCACAAATGAAATAAAAAGCTTTCGAAAAAGAATATTTAAAAGTTTTATTTAATTTTTTCGATATCCTGGATACGAAATCAGTACTTATAAAAAAATGCTTAGGCAAGACATGATCTCATTTTTTATAACGAAAGAGAGTGTATACAAAATGTGAACATTGCAAAGCTTAAACAGGATTCCTTATTAAGCGAAATCTAAAAAAATTATTATGAGATTTTAAAAAACAACAGGTCACCAATTATTTAGCAAAGTAGAAAGCAAATCAAAATTTTTATCCAAACTCGCGTTGGGCGATTTTGGTCCTTATGTAAAAATGAATACACACACGTACATACATATGAGTATAGGCATTATATAAAGTTAAATATATAAGAATATACAGAATTATATAAATACATGAACCATATAATACATGAATTTTTAAAATGGATACTTTTTCTTACAATGGATACAGAGACTATATAAATGAATACAAGAATTACATGAAGGATAAGATAATATAGGAATATGGGAATTATTTATGGTTCATTTTTACAGGGCTCTTCCCTCTAGAATGATATTAATATAATAACGTAACAGCCTAACTAATGCTAACTAGATGATAACTATTGGTTTTATAATACAGATTTATATATACAACATAAGTCGGGTGGTTAAGTCTAGTTCACGTGGTCTGGGTACGCACTCTTGGTCGTGCATAAATAGTTTCATGTTCCGTGTCACTTGGTTTTCTTTGTTCCCAGAATGATCTTTTCACCACAAATATACCGAGGATAATAGCACATACAATAATGATACTAACGGCAGATGTTGAGAAAATGGTTACCGGTTGTAGTATTTGTAAGAGATTATTTTGGTTATCATCAGAAATTTTAAACCGGCTCAATTGATCATTCCATTCAGGGGCATGTAGTTCGGGTAGGATGGTTACAGGTTTTATGGAGAGATTTAAGATCTCTATGACGGGTTTAAATTTAATTTGCGACGGAAATGGGTATGAGTTATTAAGGGTAACCTTATACGGGTTGTATATTTGGAGGGCTTTTGAACGCAAGGAGCAACCAATTGGTAGCCGAATAACCATAGGGATTGTAATGAGGGAATAATTCGATGGACACTCGAGGGTAGCGGCAGTCCTGTTCGCGAAGGAAACCCAGATGTCTTGTCCAATTCGTAGTTGGATGGTTTCAGGGGAATGAAATTTTTTAAATGAACATACGGGGGCATGCCGGTCACGAATTAAATCGATAAAGCAAGACCTAGTAGTGCGAAGAATAACTGGTTTGAGTGGAGGGCAGATGAGTTGTTTATTTGGTTGCGGGAATCGGCAATGCCGGACGTCGCTACCTGACATCATAGAATAAGCTGATAGATCTTTGGTGAGGAAAAGGTAAGGTGGTACGGTGGGTAAATACAATCGATAGACATTAGAGTTATTTTGGTAGGGTGCTGGGAAAGGGTGAAATTTATATACGTCATAAGTGAGGAAATCGAAAAATGGTATAATTATGAGGTATGTGTAGGGGCGTGGTCCATGTACAGTCCAGGTGTATTCTAGAAATTGAGGGTAATTAGTGTGGTTGAGTGGGAATATGGGTGATAATTTTAATTGTGACTGGGCGGTGTGAATCAAGGACTGGAGTATTTCCCATGGTATTAGGGTGGAAAGAGTGATTTTTCCATGGGCTAGCTGGGTTGCACGCAAAACCTTGGAATGAATCGTAGTTATTCGTTGTAAGTATTTATCGATTAGGGTTACTTGTAGGTTCATTATCTCTATTAATTCTATATATCTTTTGTGTTCTTTGTATTGAGCTAACATGGATTCAAGGTATGTGAATCTGTCCGAAAGGGAGTGGCGGAAGCGATTGTTTTCGTGTAATGACCTAATAGTTTGTTCTAACATGTGTCCATTATATTGTCGATTTCGCGCGAAGAGATTCAATTTAAGTTCAATTCTTTTAATATCTTCTTCGGTTGCTAATCCGAATAAACCTTTGAACAGTTTCCCTCCTATATCTATCAGTCCCCTTTTACTTCTTTGGTTAAAGTTTTCTGAATTTTTAGTTTCAGTTTGTATCCATGGTAAGGCTAATATTTCTGATAGGGCGCGTGCTGTAGTTTGAATATTTTCGAAGGTATTTTCTAACAGAACGCGACTAATCTGATCTTTTCCTTGGAAAGAATTCTGGACTTTACTTTCAAACGTTTTTAATTGGGTTTGTATCTGAAGGAGATTGATTTTAATTCTAGCAGGGGGTTGCAAATTTATATAAAGGTCTGCATGCCCTTTCAAAAATTTACCTTCTGCAAGTTTTTCTATAACAACTCCGGTAGAAATTTTAATGCTAGGTCTACAAGAGTAAATAATTTGGAAAATTATAAGGGGGACAATTTTATTCATTTCTACGCCTTAAGTTATACGGAGCTGGGGGTAGTTGTGTGGATACTTGTGTGGATACTTGTGTTGGTGGGCGAAGGGGTCGGCCTCGTTTTGGTGGCAATGGGGGTCGACCGTTGAGCTCGGATTCTGAGCGGGTTCGTTTCTTATGTGAAGGTTCTAGTTCACGTGGGTGATGCATTTGCGGGCGGTATGTAGGGTCCGTGCGTCGATCATCAATCGGCGAGGGTGGTGACAGAGGAGATGGTGGAGATGGTGGAGTTCCACTGAGTGATCCTCTCGAAGGGGTTTCTCCAGGGTCTGGGTCCGATGGGACGATTGGCTCTGGGGCCTCCTCTTGTTCAGAGATTGCCTCGAGTAATGGTGGTATTACGAGGTACCAATCTTCGTCATGGGTAGCGGTTCCCGCGGTGACTACTTCAGTTTTTTTGATCCCTGCCCGATTTGTTAATATCTTGACCTTTTGAAGGATAGGCGGCTCGAACGCCTGGCAGCTGTTTTTTGGGAAGGTGTTGTTCGGAAGCTATCTTCAAATTGTCAGCGTGAATGATCTTTAGTTTGGAATGATCCCGGAGGTCGAGGATTTCATAACGATTTTTTCCGAGGTCTTTCATAATCCTATATGGGCCATCCCATTTTGGGTATAATTTGCGATGAGCCCCTGGCGGTTTCACGCTCTTCAGATAACATCGCATACCGACGATTATAGTCCGTTGACGGGGATGACGCCTATGTCGCTCTTGCTCCATCTGTTGGTTTCGTTGGTCGAGGGCATAGCGGATTATGTCAAAAATCTTGAAAGATCGTTCAGCTAGTTGCTGATTTGCTTCTGCCATTTCGGAAGATGTTAGGACTGCCGGGTCGGTTTGGTCGGGCAAATCAAAAGGTAGACGCTTGTCGTAGTGATAGAGAACGAAATGAGGGGTGTCCCCGATGGACACATTATAGCCATTGTTGATGGCTGTTTGTACCATGGGAAGGGAATCATCCCATGTACGGGAGGATGCATCGACAACGTGGCGCAGGGCTTCCAAGATCTTTCGATTGTGCCTTTCCACTAAGCCGTTTGCCTGCGGATGGTATGCCACAATGTGTGTATTTTTAATTCTACACATGTTACAGAGTGACTCGAACAGTTTGGAAGTGAAACTAAGGGCGTTATCCGAGATTAGGATGGAAGGAGTGGTATGGTTTTGGATGACGCGTTCCACTAGGGCTCTTGCCACAGTTTCCGAGGTCTGGTCTGGAATGGCGGCTACTTCGCTGTAACGCGAGAAGTGGTCCGTAAACACAATGATGTACTGATTTCCCTTTGATGTTTTGGGAAATGGTCCCAGTATATCCATTCCAGTTCTTTGCCAGGGCCTTTGGCATACTGGATATTTATGCATTGGAGCGGTGGATGGTACGTTGCCCTTATGCTTTAAACACGACGGACATTCGGCGATGTATTCATGTACCGTTCTGTTCATCTCGGGAAAATGGTATCGCTCCAAAAGACTTTTGATGGTGCGATCCGGCCCCATGTGTCCATAAAAAGGTGATTCGTGACAAAGTCCAATGGCTATATCAACGAGATCCTTTGGTATCTCCACGAGGTCGTTTCCATCTTCGTTCCTGAAATGTACGAGCCCATCTTTGAGGTTGTACTGTTCTTTTACCTTCGATGGTTCCTTTTGTTCCAGGCGCGCCCGAAGGTTCTGGGTGTGTTGGTCCTGTTGTTGGGAGTATTGCAGACACTCGTAGTCGAACACAGGGAGAATTCCTATTTTATTCACTCGGGCGTCGGGCTTAAGTCTCGACAATCCGTCTGGAATAACTTGCAGTTTTCCCGGTTTGTGTACGATTTTCGCTGAAAAGTCCTGAATCAACAGAGCCCATCTACTCAATCGTCCTTCAAGTAGCTTGTCCTTGAAGAGGTACGTGAGTGGCTTATGATCAGTCTTGATGGTTACATCGTAGCCATAGACGATATTTCGGAATTTTTTCAAAGCCCATATACCGCTAGGGCCTCTCGGTCCGTAGTGGAATAATTCCGTTGAGGTGCAGAGAGAAGTTGACTGGCATAAGCAATGGGTAATTCCACACCGTCTACGTCCTGTAACAGGACGGCTCCTAGTCCATAGGAGGAAGCATCTGTGGCTATGATGAAGGGTCTTGTGTAATCAGGATATTGTAAAATGGGATGACAGGTTAGTTTATTAATTAAAGTTTCAAAGGCATGTTGGTGATCGGATTCCCAGTTAAATTTCGAATTTTTCTGGAACAAATTAGTAATGGGTTTAGCAATATTCGAAAATTGGGGATAAAGTTCCGATAGAATCCGACAAAACCAATAAATGCACGGGCGTCGTCGATGGTCTTGGGTACAGGGTACCTTTCCAGGGCTTCGAGTTTGGCTGGATCAGGTTTAATTCCTGTGGACGAGAGTAGGAATCCTAGGTATACCAGGGATTCTTGTAAAAAATTGCACTTTGCAAGTTTCAGTTTACGGTGTGCTTTTCTCAAGTGTGATAGCACATTATGAAGGCGTTGAAAGTGTGTTTTTATGTCCGAACTATAGACGATAATATCGTCAAGATACACGAGAGCTTCGACACCTAATAGGTCGGAAAGGACTATATTCATCAACCTAGAGAAATTAGCAGGCCCATTTCGGACTCCGAAAGGTAAAACCTGGAATTCGTAATGGCCTCGGTTAGTGGAGAAAGCAGTCAATGCCCGAGATTCGGGACTGACCTCCATTTGCCAATAACCTGATGCTAAATCGAGGGATGAAAAAAAGTTCGCTTTCCCTACGTTCAGAATTGTTTCCTGCATGTTTGGAATCGGGAAACGGTCTGGGATGGTAATGTTATTCAGGCGTCTAAAATCTATACAAGGGCGAGATGTTCCGTCCTTTTTGGAGACGAGAATCATAGGAGCGGACCAGGGACTAGCTGAAGGCTGAATGACATCCTGCTCCAACATGTCCTTGATGTGTTCCTCAATAGTGACTAACTGAGAATGTGGAACCCGATAGGGAGGAATGAAAATGGGTTTGGAATTGGGTTCCAACTTGATTTCAAAAGGGACCAAATTAGTTCGGCCCAGAGGATCTCCGGTTAGGGCAATCACATCTTTATTTCTTATCAGGAAATCGAGAAGTGATTCCATTAGTTTGGGATCCTGTAAAGCTGGTGACTCCTGAAGGGAGTGCTTCAGACATTTCTTATATTCTTCTTTTAATATTGAAGGCTTTAATTCTAAGGAACTGGAAACACGATTTATCATACTGATGGGGAAATCTGAATCTACTTCTACTGTGGAAACAGTTCCTATTTTCTGATTTGAAGTTAATTCTATAGGACTTTCTCCTTTGTTTAAACAAACAACAGGGATAGCTGAATTCTGACTCTGACTAAGGACTTGGGCAATAAGAACATCTCTTTTGAAATTACTTTTCTCTGTAATCAGAGTACGCTCTGACTCTAATAATTTTCCTTGACTGTTAACTACTTTTGCTAGGAAACAAATCTTCTCATAAGGTGCTACTGTTATATGCTCGGTAGGGCATATGAAAAATTGTGAATCTGATTCTGGTTCGGCGACTAAAATTTGCCTTATTGGCTGAACTGAAGCTGGCTGACTGGAAACTGACTGACTGGAAACTGGCTGACTGGAAACTGACTGACTGGAAACTGACTGACTGGAAACTGACTGACTGGAAACTGACTGTCTGGAAACTGACTGTCTGGAAACTGCCTGGGTTGATCCAACTGGATTCAACAACTGGAACTGATTACCCTGGGGTCTGATTTCTGGAGCGGTTGTCCCTCTGGATGCAACCGGCCGACTTGATCTGCTATCAAGTAGAGGGGGTTTCCTATTTCTTTCGGAAATCTGAACTGAGCTAAGTCTATTAGCATTAAGTTGTCTGTCATCCTCGCGGAGATGGTGTGTCCTATTTCGACACTTTACTAACTTTCCGGCTGGGTAAATCTCCCATTGATTCCGGTTAAAAAAATCCATCCCTAGTAGGATGTCTGTCTGAAAGGTGGCGACTGTGTCCACTATACAACATTTCGCGGGGTATACCGCGTTTCCAATTTCTAAATATAACTCAATTTCTCCGTATGTGGGTATGGGTGTGCCCGTAACTCCTCTAAGTTGGCAGGATGGTGCCTTAAGTTCATATTTATAATTTGTACTCTCTAGTAATTCATCTACGCATTGTTTCTTAATTAACGTCGCGTGTGCTCCTGTATCTAGGAGAGCAGTTAAATCTTGGTTATCCGTACTACAATTTATTATTAAATCTAAGAGGTCCGCACCTATTATCCTGATGGGGAGTTTGTGTGCGTATCTGGGCTTACTACTGTAATTTAGGAGGGAGGAGGTTGAACTGCTGCCTCCAATGTAGGGTCTAAAAAAGGGCTCACATGGTCTTCTATGGGAGGACCTGGATCATATTCTACGGGATATCATACGCTGGAGGGTGTTCTTGAAAACTGTTCTCTGGGGAAAATGATTCCTCCCCGGGTACTTCTACGTACCGAACTAGTTGACCTTGCTGGTTGTATTGGGGTTTATACATGGGGTAAGAGTGTGGGTGACCCTGTGGTCGTGATCTATTGGGTTGGTAGTTCGACTGAGGCTGGGAATGGACTGGTTTCTGGGGATTGGTTGACTTTTGGGATACGTTTTGGGGACGTGGTTGGTTTGGTTTCTGAAAGTGGGGTCTATACCCTGCAGGGGCTTTATCAGCACACTTTTGGCGATCGCCACGGCGATGACCATGTTCGTGACAGTGGGAGCAATACGAGGGGTAATTACATTGACTTATCATATGCCCGAAACTATCACAGTTAAAACACTGTGGAGGAGGGCGTGTATTCTGGGTTTGGGGGGCTTGTTTCTGGGGTGTTCCCTGTATTTGCCTTGGTTTATATTGTTGTTGTTGTTGCTGTTGGTATTGGTGTTGTGGCTGCTGCTGAATATAATGTACGGGGTTTCTCTACCCTTTCGGTAGTTTGGTTTGCTAAATCGGGGTGATGTTCCCGTGTTTTGTTTATGGCTACACTGACAGGTTTGTCAACATTTAAAAACTCCTGAAACTTTTTTTTAGGTGCTCCGGGTAGGTTTTGGTAAATGGTTGTGGCTACTATTAGATTTCTTTGTTTCGAAGTAAAAGTTATGCCACATGCATTTTCTGCGGCCCGGAGGGCTTCTCCTACAAGTTTGTGTGTACGTGTAATAAAATTGTTTAAATCCTCGTGTTCCTCTTTCTTCCATTTAGCTTGGAAGACTGCTTCTAATGTGGCTAAGGGTTGTGCAAGGGTTATTTCTTTAAAAAATTCTAATAGGTTTTGTTTAAAATCGTCCCATGTTATAGCTTCGCTAATTGATGGGACGTAAGTGACTGTGTCATGGGCATTTCCCTCTTTAGGGTCAATAAATCTTTTTGCTTCTCTGATTTTTATATCATCATCGGTAATATTCTCGCGTAAGAAATGTTGCTCTAAAGACTCAACCCAAGGTCTTACGCGCGGTTCAACAAAACGATTATCTATGGTCCCCTTAAAAATTAAAACAGTATGAGGAAGATTTACTAATCTGCCTCAGTTATGTATGCTGGGGCGGGGGTTTGAGACTGAGACATACTGACTTGTGTGTTTGGGAATATGTTTGAAGGGCGCGGGGTAGGTGGAAAAATGGGTGTAGGTAATTCTTCGATGTCAGAAAGCGCACCGTCTGAATCGCTCATATGTGAAGGTACTTATTAATGTTCTAATTAGGTCTGCTTGACCGATCTTAATTCATGGAATGATCACTTAAGGGGTTTTCCTAACTACACTATCTAAAAAAAATAATGCACAACAATTTGCCTAACTCGGGGAAAATTTGAAAAGATTGCAAACAAAAATAAAAATGTAAACAAAATTTCACTCAAATGTACGTGATGGTATGGTAATACTATGTTTGGTACATTAAATAAAATTATACTATACTAACTAGAATAGTAAAAATAACTGTGAAAATAACTGTGACAATACTGTTTTCAATAAAGAGTGTATCACTGGTGTCTGAAGTGTTCACTGTGTTTTTTGTTAATTCTGGCTCAATACTAAATATTAATTGTTAATAATAATGACTTTTCAAATGTTTAGAAATTATTTTAAAAAAAGTTTTGTACTTAACAAGATTCCTACGGCGAAATCCTTTGAGGTGTGTCCTGAAGACGTGTCTGGCTGGCCACTTGTTCCTAGATGAAAAGTAGGCGTGAAGAACTTGGAGTCGTAACGCACCGGTTCAAGGGTGGATGTGACGAACTAGAAGTCGTGACACGCCGGTCAACTGGGTGTTGGTTCTGGTTCCAGAGTCTGGAAGACTGGAAGAATCCTGGAGTCGTGAAGATCCTGGTTAAAGGGTCGCCAGTTGTTAACCCCTCCGTCTATGGCCCTGGGGTGGTTCGGATCGACGGGGGTTCTGGTTAGGAGGCAAGCAACGGATGTGTGACTTGAAGTGGTTTTCTTCTATGTTACTCTCCGAGTTCTTCTATAGTGGCTCGGAGGACTCTGGTAGATTTGCAATCTAAATGCTGAAGGTTCCGGATTCTTCTTATAGCGTATCCGGAAAGTTTTCTAAGTTTTTCTGAAGAGAGCAAGGCTCGAAGGGGACAATAAAAAGTTTCTCCAATGTAACTTTACTGCTAAAAGATACAGGTAGTGCTCAGCCTCTGAATTAGCTTCTGAATGCAATGGAATAATTTTAATGGGTTTATATACCCAAAAACTGCTAACATTATTATTATTAAATGCTAAGAAGGCTGTATTATTTTTGCACAATATTTAAAAATAAGTAAATTTTTTAGCTGTGGTAAGGCTTGAACGAGTAAACAAAATATTTGAAGACGAAACCATATTTTTATCTTAAACCGCGACTTTTCAGATCTGATGTTATCATGATCTGCCAAGTTAACTAAAAGTGGAAATCGGACTATGCATCTTTACACTAAAATATGCATATGAGTGAAATTTTAAGGTTTAAGATGTACAATTTTAATGCTTAGGCAAGACATGATCTCATTGTTTATAACGAAAGAGTGTATACAAAATGTGAACATTGCAAAGCTTAAACAGGATTCCTTATTAAGCGAAATCTAAAAAAGATTATGAGATTTTAAAAAACAACAGGTCACCAATTATTTAGCAAAGTAGAAAGCAAATCAAAATTTTATCCAAACTCGCGTTGGGCGATTTTGGTCCTTATGTAAAAATGAATACACACACGTACATACATATGAGTATAGGCATTATATAAAGTTAAATATATAAGAATATACAGAATTATATAAATACATGAACCATATAACACATGAATTTTTAAAATGGATACTTTTTCTTACAATGGATACAGAGACTATATAAATGAATACAAGAATTACATGAAGGATAAGATAATATAGGAATATGGGAATTATTTATGGTTCATTTTTACATATATATATATATATATATATATATATATATACATTTAGGATAAAAACGAAGACGTAGAGCAAGAAAGTCATTATATTTGGCTGCAGCCGACGTTTCGGGCAACTCTACCCATTTTCAAGGCCTAATAAAATAAAAAGGCTAAAATTAATGCATGACAAAATAAAAAAATTATATGAATGTCAAAAACAAACTAATTCATAGCACAGAATAAAACCACTTAAAGAATAAAAATTAAAAATTAAAAAGCGTAAAACAAGCATAAGCCAAAAACAAATTAAAAATTATATACATGACGAATAACACATGATAAAAGTAAAACTTTAAAACTAAAAACATTCAAACAAATTAGTTAAAAATTAGTTAAAAACTTCACTAATAAAAAGTTAAATGAAAAAACGCAAAAGTGCACGAAAACATACCATGCTCACTTGACATCCTCAAACAACTGAGGCGAAAAGGAGACAGGGTCAAGGGGAAAACAGAAAAATTTAGTTGGTAGGCATTCTAATTAATATAAAGGGGGTAACAGCTGGAATCAATATTTAAGCTGGAATTCAGAAATTTAATGCACAAAGATTCATAAATACGGAGAGAGGACGGACATTTTAATGATTTAAGAATTTTAAAGTTATTAACGGAAATATCAACTTTACACTTAACAGAATGATTTCTAATGGCAGACTGTTCCTTTTTAGATAAAACTTTCCCTGTCCTATGGCTAATACCCATATGGGAGCAAAATCTTGCCTGCAAAGAACGAACTGTGCTGCCAACGTAGTTCCCCTGGGAACACCCAGGGCAGGTAAACAAATAAACGACAGAACAGTTCATCGCAGGGGGGATTTTGTCCTTACAACGGAAAAAACATTCAAGGGTATTATTATTCACAAAAGCAACCTTAAAATCAGTGTGAAAATAAAATTTCCTCACCACACTCAACAATTGCTTTTTCACAACAGTGTTAAATTGGTAGAGGTCAGGTAAAACAAGATATTTACAATTCTTAGGAACATCATACGTTGGGATAAGTTTGGGGGAATAAACATTATTAAGTAATTTACCAATAATACCTTGTACAAGAACCCGTGGAAAACCATTTTTAAAGAAAAAATCAGTAAGGAATTCAAACTCATTTTGAAGCAGAGCAAATATTTCCCCTTGACCCTGTCTCCTTTTCGCCTCAGTTGTTTGAGGATGTCAAGTGAGCATGGTATGTTTTCGTGCACTTTTGCGTTTTTTCATTTAACTTTTTATTAGTGAAGTTTTTAACTAATTTTTAACTAATTTGTTTGAATGTTTTTAGTTTTAAAGTTTTACTTTTATCATGTGTTATTCGTCATGTATATAATTTTTAATTTGTTTTTGGCTTATGCTTGTTTTACGCTTTTTAATTTTTAATTTTTATTCTTTAAGTGGTTTTATTCTGTGCTATGAATTAGTTTGTTTTTGACATTCGTATAATTTTTTTATTTTGTCATGCATTAATTTTAGCCTTTTATTTTATTAGGCCTTGAAAATGGGTAGAGTTGCCCGAAACGTCGGCTGCAGCCAAATATAATGACTTTCTTGCTCTACGTCTTCGTTTTTATCCTAAATGTAAAATTACGTCTCCTTAGGAGGGATCCTATTTCATATATATATATATATATATATATATATATATATATATATATATATATATATATATATATATATATATAAATGTGTATATATATATATATATATATAAATAATATATATATATGAAAATTATTTCACGAAAGTAACAGGTGAAAAATATTTATGATGAATAAAACCACGAAGGAAAGGAAACACAAAAGGTGCTCAAGCGCTTTCGTCTAATGACATCCTCAGGAACACTGAAGTACATAAAAGGTTACGGCCTATATATAGGTTACAGAAAAAAAAAATAATAAATAAATAATAAATAACATACATACACACAAACATATGTATATATATATAATATACCATACATATCTACACATATATATATATATATATATGCAATAAACAGAGAAGTAAAAATAAAAATTAAAAATTAAAGGATTAACAAAGAGGCATACAGATTTGTAAGGAAAAATATCGATTTTTAGCACAATATCAAATGAATTATAAAAATACAAATTTATACTGGAAATCTGCCCAGGTTTTAACACTTTGCCTTTTATAGTCAAGTTTCGATATATATAAAAATAAATGAAGATTAAAAGTTAATAAAGTAGCATACAAGTTTACCAAAGATTTAGCGTCCTACCCTTTTTATCTAAATCTGTTTTGAAGGAATTCAAAACAACAGGATCGAGTTGAAAAAGACCTTTGCTTATTTTGAAGTTATTTGAAAGTTGGATAATGGCAGACTCAAGAATATTTCTATTAACAATGTTGCTAGAGTGAAATAAAACTGAAGCATTATTCCAATCAATACAGTGGGATAACTCTGACAAATGGACAAAAAGAGCACTGGACAACTGTCCTGTTCTAACGGAATATTGATGCTGTTTTATACGTGTGTGCAAATCCTTTCCCGTCTGACCTATGTAAAAGGAATCACATTGTTTACACCCAATTTTATAGATAATGCCTGAATTATTGGTAGGGCTATTTTTTACAATGATATTTTTCACAATATTGTTATATGAAAATACTACATTAATATCCAAAAGTTTAAGTACATTAGCAATGCCTAAAAAGCCCGGGAAAAATGGAAGTACTAAAATATTTTTTGACAAAGTACGAGTGTTATTATTGACACGATTGAAAGTTCGTTTTGCCTTGTTGAGACAAGATTCCATAAACGCAGATGGATAACACAGATCACTTCCAATACCGTTGATTTTTTCCAATTCGGCATCGAATAGTAAAAAATAGCCCTACCAATAATTCAGGCATTATCTATAAAATTGGGTGTAAACAATGTGATTCCTTTTACATAGGTCAGACGGGAAAGGATTTGCACACACGTATAAAACAGCATCAATATTCCGTTAGAACAGGACAGTTGTCCAGTGCTCTTTTTGTCCATTTGTCAGAGTTATCCCACTGTATTGATTAGAATAATGCTTCAGTTTTATTTCACTCTAGCAACATTGTTAATAGAAATATTCTTGAGTCTGCCATTATTCAACTTTCAAATAACTTCAACATAAGCAAAAGTCTTTTTCAACTCGATCCTGTTGTTTTGAATTCCTTCAAAACAGATTTAGATAAAAAGGGTAGGACGCTAAATCTTTGGTAAACTTGTATGCTACTTTATTAACTTTTAATCTTCATTTTATTTATATATATATCGAAACTTGACTATAAAAGGCAAAGTGTTAAAACCCGGGCAGATTTCCAGTATAAATTTGTATTTTTATAATTCATTTGATCTTGTGCTAAAAATCGATATTTTTCCTTACAAATCTGTATGCCTCTTTGTTAATCCTTTAATTTTTAATTTTTATTTTTACTTCTCTGTTTATTGCATATATATATATATATATATATATATATATATAATATATATATATATGTGTGTGTAGATATGTATGTGTGTGTATATATATATATGTTTGTGTGTATGTATGTTATTTATTTATTTATTTATTTAATTTTTTTTCTTTCTGTAACATATATATAGGCCGTAACCTTTTATGTACTTCAGTGTTCCTGAGGATGTCATTAGACGAAAGCGCTTGAGCACCTTTTTGTGTTTCCTTTCCTTCGTGGTTTTATTCATCATATATATATAAATAAAAATATACAGGGTGGGCGGAAAGTAGCTCCCTATTTTGGATTGGTAAAAAAATACGTATATTATCCATTTATTTCAGAAGAAATAATATGAAAAGGTAGGCATACATGGTAGGTTTTCTCTAAAATTCAATGTGGGGTCCAACTCTTTCCACCAGCTTCTGGAGCCGCCCAGGAATGGCGTCCACTGACTTTAGCAGGAACTCCGGCGGGATGGAGGACATGACTTCCCGAATTCGGTCCTCCAGTTCTACCAATGTCCTCGGTTTGGTGCGGTAGACTTCTTCCTTTACCCACCTCCAAAGAAAGAAGTCGCACGGTTACCGCTGAAAAACGGCAGAATCGGTTCAGTGTAACGGTGTGGTGTGGTATGACCTCAGATCAGGTTGTGGGCCCGTTCCTTCTGCGCAACACCATGAATGCTGAGCGGTACCTTGCTATGTTGCGAAACGAGGTCTGGCCGGTTGTCAGCACATGGGAGAACATCGACGATCTGATATTTATGCAAGATGGCGCCCCTCCGCACTTCGCTCTTGTTGTCCGTGAGTGGCTGGATGCCCACTTCCCTGGGCGTTGGATGGGTCGTCGTGGTCCACATCAATGGCCAGCCAGGAGCCCCGACTTGACACCGTGCGACTTCTTTCTTTGGGGGTGGGTAAAGGAAGAAGTCTACCGCACCAAACCGAGGACATTGGAAGAACTGGAGGACCGAATTCGGGAAGTCATGTCCTCCATCCCGCCGGAGTTCCTGCTAAAGTCAGTGGACGCCATTCCTGGGCGGCTCCAGGAGCTGGTGGAAAGAGTTGGAGCCCACATTGAATTTTAGAGAAAACCTACCATGTATGCCTACCTTTTCATATTATTTCTTCTGAAATAAATGGATAATATACGTATTTTTTTACCAATCCAAAATAGGGAGCTACTTTCCGTCCACCCTGTATATAAATAAAAGTATATATATATATACAGGGCGTCCCAAAAAAATGTATACACACTTTAAATAATTATAAAGGCAGTGTTTATTAAAATACATTTCATTTTCAAAATGTAATAGAATCTACAGACATTATTTAATTGTTTTGTCAACGCCTGTTTTCAAACTGACGTCCGTTATGGTCCAGGCACTGCTGATAACGCGAAGCAATGGAATCGCAAACATCACGAAACATTTCGTTTGGTATTTGTGTGCATTCTCGTTCAATGGCTGCTCTCAATTCAGCGACTGTTGCAGGTTTTATAGCGTAGACTTTGTCTTTTAAGTATCCCCATAAAAAAAAGTCTAGTGGTGTGAGGTCTGGTGAACGCGGAGGGTATTCTACGAAACCCCTTCGTCCAATCCCATCCACATCGTGCCAAGTACCACTCGCAATACTCCACTCTTCGGTCCGGATCATCTTCATTAATAGCATGGACTAATCTTGGAATGTAAATTTTCCATTGACAGCGCTTCAAAATGCGTTGGAGAGACGATTCTGAAATTCCTACCTCACGACTCGCTTGCCGCACAGATTTTCTTGGACTTTGGTGATACGTTTCCAGTACTCTTTCTTGCTTTGTGGGGCTTGTCGATGTCCGTGGTCTTCCGGAACGCTTCTTGTGGACATTCTGAACAGTTCCATCGGCTTCAAACTTATCTCTAATTCGAGTGATGGTAAGTCGCGTTGGTGGATCTGTTTGAAACTCCCTCCTAAACTGTCTTTGCACTTCAACTGCGTTTTCACACTTCCAGTAGCATTTTAGAATGAATTTCCTTTGTTCAAAGCTTAGTCTGACTGCCATTATTAATTCTAATGGGTTTAACTTGGAAAGAAAGAAACATCAATTGAGCTATCAGCTGTTAAAGTGTGTATACATTTTTTTGGGACGCCCTGTATATATAAATATATATATATAAATATATATATATAAATATATATATATAAATATATATATTACTTTACTTACTTTTGTTGAGTTTGAACGACGGTTCAGGATCGACCTGCGGTCGACCCCTCTGCAGCATCCCGCCTCATTTGCAGGATTTGGTGAAGGAGGGAATTGCTGTCTGAATTCCACCTGCCCTCGTAGCCAGCCACGCATGGCTGGTTAGAGGCTTTGCACAAGAATCTATCCAACTGGTTCTTAAAGTTATTCAGGTCGGTGTGCTGGAGATTCCTTACTTCTTTTGGAAGGACATTGAAAAGCTTTGGGCACCGTATTCTGAGGGTATTTTCCATCCTCGTTTTCATGGCCCCTTGTCTCACCGCAGCTAGGACCGTGCAAAATCTGCCTCTTCTCTCATTCCAGTTTGTTTCTATTTCATTTCTGATGTTAGGGACAGAGCCCTCAAGTATTTTCCGAATGTATATTATTGTGTACCGCTCGCGCCTTCTTTCAAGTGAGTAGATTTCCAGGGATTGTAGTCGAGACCAGTAGTCTTCACCCTCCGTTTCCTGTATCTTAGACGTAAAAGTCCTTTGTATAGCTTCAATGTTCGCAATGTCTCTTTTTCTCTGTGGGCTTGTGAGTACTGAGCAATACTCAATTATTGATAGGACTAGACTCTTCCATAATTTGAGCATGATGTTTGCTTTTCTGCTGCGGAAGCTCCTCCAGATGATTCCCATTATTTTTCTAGCCGTTGTGATTTTGATTTTATAGTGCTCTCTGAATTCTGCATCCGACGACATTATTACTCCAAGATCCCCAATTTGTGGGTTTGGTGTTATCTCTTTGGCTTGCAGAGTTTTGTACCCTTTTTTCTGTAGCTCTTTTTTATTACCATATCTTCGAAGTTGGAATTTTTCTTCGTTGAACTTCATATTGTTGTCTTCTGCCCACTGGAATAATGTTTCAATGTCGTTTTGTAATTTTCTTATGTCATCTCGGTTCAATATTTCCTTACATACCTTTCTGTCATCTGCGAAGCATGGTACAATACTCTCCTTAATATCTGCATCAATATCTGCAATCATTATTCTGAACAGGAAAGGAGCTAATACTGTCCATTGTGGGACAGAGCTCACGACTTCCGAGACTTCAGATTTAATTCCGTTTACCAACACACTCTGCATTCTTTGCGTCAAGAAATTAAACATCCACCTTCCTAGCTTTCCAGTAATACCAGTATTCTTAAGTTTGTCTGCTATGATTCCATGGTTACATTTATCGAAGGCTTTGGCAAAGTCCGTATATATTACGTCAATGTTTTGTCCTCGATACAAAGTTTCTAATATTTTCTCCTGTTGGTTTAGTAGCTGTGACAGGCATGATCTTCCCTCCCTGAAGCCATGTTGATTTGGGTTGTATTAGTCTTTTTCTTGTAGGTAGTAGGTAGTTTTGCCTCTAATTATGCGTTCAAAACACTTCATAAGGTGTGAGGTGAGAGCCAATGTCCGATAATTCTTCGGCATTACTCTATTACCACCTCCAAATAGGGGGGGCAATGTTAGCGTTCTTTAATGGGAGTGGAATTTGTCCTTTGTCGAGTGACTTCTTCCATTGTAAGTATAGTGGTTTGACAATACTCCCTTTGCATTTCTTCAGAATTGTGGCACTCCATGTGTCTGGCCCTGGCGCTGAATTGTCTCGTATCTGTGATAAGGCCGTAATTACATCACCTTGCGTGAACTCGAAGTTCATTAATAGGTTTGTGCCGGAATTTGTTCTTGGTTGATCTGTATCTACTGTATGTTGAAAAATTCGTCTTGGTTTTCCACTTCCATCTCGGACTTAGGGGTGCTAATATATATATATATATATATATACAGTATATATATATATATATATATATATATATATATATATATATATATATATATATATATAACTGCACTAAAATCACAAAATAACACGTGATCTTATTAATAAGCAAACAATCACAGGGAAAAGGAAACACAAAGTCCGAGCGCTTTCGTGATATATTCATATTATCAAGGAGGAAAATTTTCTGTTCCTCCTTGATAATGTAAATATATCACGAAAGCGCTCGGACTTTGTGTTTCCTTTTCCCTGTGGTTGTTTGCTTATATATATATATATATATATATATATATATATATATATATATATATATGTATACATGTGTGTGTATATATATATATATATATATATATATATTATATATATATATAAATAAATATGTTTATATCTATATATAAATAAATATATATATACATAAATATATAAATATAAATATATATATTATATATATATATATATATATATATATATATATATAAATATACTGTATGTATATATATATATATATATATATATATATATATATAAAAGCTATTGACTTCTCCTTTGGGAAACGGAGCTTACAGATGAACAGACGGACCAACACAACGGCAACCATTTTCATTTATTTTTTGTACTTCAGACGTTTCGACAAATCTTTTGTCATCATCAGTGAATTAAGTCTTAAAACCTTAAAACAAAAGTAAAAAGTTAAAATTACATCAATACAATATTAAAACCATTCAAATTAAAACCTTAAAACAAAATGAAAATTGCATCAATACAAAATTAAAATTAAATTAAATTACCTCAATAGGTAAATACACAATGTTTACATCGACCTCCATACTTGGCAAAGCCTAAGAGAAAACTGGATGGTCAGAGGAATAGAAGGTATATGTCTATGAGAATCGGTTGGTTAGTTAAAAGAGCTGTAATTTGTAGGATGAACTATTATTGTTAATGGAGGGTTTGTTTCTATAGATGTACAAAGATTCTAAAATTCGGAGTTCTGTGAGGTTATTGGATCTAGTTAAAATTTCAAACTGAGTTTTGTGAAGGGGATGGTTGTTTTCATTACTATGTATGGTTTCTAATTGCGGATTGTGGAGGGCTACTGAGGGGACGGTTTTTTAAATTCTTAATAATTTGAAAAAGGATAACTCTGTCATCATTACAAAACCGGATAAGGGTAATGGAGTAGTGTTGATTGATTCAACAGTTTACATAAATAGAATGGAGACAATTTTGTCGGATACGTCTAAATTTAAAAGGGTAAAAGAGAATGTTCTGTCTAAATTACTAAAACTCGAAGATAAACTTAATAGGTGTTTGCGTAAATTAAAAAATAGTAATATTATTGCTGACAATACATACAATTTTTTATTTGCTTCTGGTTCTAATCCAGGAATTCTATACGGTTTACCTAAAGTCCATAAGCCAAATTTCCCACTAAGACCTATTTTTTCGGCCTGTGGTACATTCAATTATAATTTAGCCAAATTCTTCGTTCCCTTGCTTTCAAAACTCACCTTTAATGATTATTCTATTAACAACTCGTTTGATTTTGCTAAAGAGATAAAAGAGATCAATCATGCCGATTCTCTTACTATGGCCAGTTTTGATGTCTCGTCATTGTTTACTAATGTCCCGTTAAAAGAAACATTAAATATCATACTAAATAAGTTATTCACTACTGATAATACTCTTATTAATGGCCTCACTCAGACTCAATTTAAAAACCTTCTCGAAATAGTGTGTTTTGATAATCTTTTCTTATTTAATAGCAACCTTTACAGCCAAATTGATAGGGTAGCTATGGGTTCCCCGTTGAGCCCAACACTAGCAAATGCATTTCTTTGCCATTACGAAGAAATTTGGTTGAAAAGTTGTCCTAGTAGTTTTAAACCCATATATTACAGAAGATACGTGGATGACACTTTTTTAATATTTAACCATCCTTCACACGTAAAACATTTTCTTGATTATCTTAATAAACAACATAGTAATATCAAGTACACATGTGAAAACGAAACAGATAATAGTTTACCTTTCCTGGATGTTTTAGTTAAACGGGCTCATAATAAGTTCCAAACTTCACTATTTCGAAAACAAACTTTTACTGGCTTGGGAACCAATTATTTAAGTTGTTTGTTTTATAAATATAAGATTAGTGCTATAGTAACATTATTAACAAGAAGTTACCGTATTTGTTCGGATTACTTTTCGTTAAACGAAGAATTTAAATTTTTAAGACAGTACTTTATTAACAATTACTACCCTTCTAATCTATTTGATAACCAATTAAAGAAATTTTTAAATAACACTTTTAATTCTAAACTCCCCATAACTACAGTACTAAAAGAAACCAGATATATTAAATTACCTTTTTATGGTTATTTATCATTGCGTATTCGAGGTGAATTGTCCAAACTGCTCAAGTCTAGTTATCCCCAAATAAATTTTAGATTCGCATTCGTCAACCCACTTAAATTATCAAATTTTTTAAAGTTCAAAGATGAATTCCCCAAAACTGTATGCCCCAATGTTGTTTACAAATACACGTGCGACAGCTGTAAGGCTGCGTATATTGGCAGCACTCAACTCCAACTGGAGGTGCGCCTTTCTTAACATTTGGGCTTGTCAGTCCGTACCAACCGTCCCCTCAGTAGCCCTCCACAATCCGCAATTAGAAACTATAGTAATGAAAACAACCATCCCCTTCACAAAACTCAGTTTGAAATTTTAACTAGATCCAATAACCTCACAGAACTCCGAATTTTAGAATCTTTGTACATCTATAGAAACAAACCCTCCATTAACAATAATAGTTCATCCTACAAATTACAGCTCTTTTAACTAACCAACCGATTCTCATAGACATATACCTTCTAATCCTCTGACCATCCAGTTTTCTCTTAGGCTTTGCCAAGTATGGAGGTGGATGTAAACATTGTGTATTTACCTATTGAGGTAATTTAATTTAATTTTAATTTTGTATTGATGCAATTTTCATTTTGTTTTAACGTTTTAATTTTAATGGTTTTAATATTGTATTGATGTAATTTTCACTTTTTACTTTTGTTTTAAGGTTTTAAGACTTAATTCACTGATGATGACAAAAGATTTGTCGAAACGTCTGAAGTACAAAAAATAAATGAAAATGTTTGCTGTTGTGTTGGTCCTTCTGTTCATATATATATATAAATATATGTGTGTATATATATATATATTAGGGTGCATCAAAATCACCAATGACAAAGTTTCACTTTGTCCCTAAGTTAGAAATGTTCCAATGGTTAAGAAAACCTACTATGTGAATTATTTTTGGATTTGAATGCCATTTATGGGGTCCACACAGACTTCCTATATGCACACCAACCCCACAGTCATTCTGTGATTTGAGATCCAAATAGTAGAAGTTTAAAGATTTTGTTCACTACAAAAATCAGCCCAAGAACATGTAAGTGATATTTCTAAAGGTCATATATACTTCTAAAAAGTGATAGAAACTTCTATAAAGTGATAGTACCTCTAGAAAGTGATAGAAACCTCTAGAAAGTGCTAGGAAGTGGTGGAAAGTTATAGAATATTCTAAAAGGAACTGCAATGTATAATCTGATATGCAAGTGTTTATGATAAATGTGATTTTTGTGTGTTTATGTTAAATGTTTATGTGCAAGTGTTTACGTAATAAAATTTTGTATTCTCTTTACACCTGTCGTGCATTATGTCCAGTTCAGGTAGCACAAATGATAAATATGCTGTTAAAACTCGTCAAACTGCTGCCATTTATGGTCTTGGTGCTGGAATCAGCGATGCAGATGCAGAGATAACAGGATCTAGGCTGCCAACATGTGAGCAAGTGTTGCGATGCTACATGTTTCATCAGCAAGAAGGTATACCGTTTAACCGTACAAAATGGAACAATGCTAAATTGTCTTGCAAAAAGTTATTCCATTTTATCAGAAAGGCAACATTGCCATGATTACCGAGAGGAAAGCTGTTGAAAAAATTATAGGACTATCTGCAAAAAATGCAAAACTTAGGGAACTTCCAGTGGATTGGCGTTCTTCGCCTGGTGCAGTTGCGAAGCTTAATGGGATCGAAAAGGAATTACAAGAAACATTTCAGTTTTGGCCAAGGAATGCTGAGCAACTCATAAAAGATCCTGAAGATCTGGAGTTCTTGCGGTCAATGAAATCAGACAGAGTCGCATCGTTTGGAAGCCATGACAAGAAGCTCGCATCAAAAGTCCAAAGAAAGCAGGAAAAGGAAATGATGCAAGCAGAACAACAGCTTAAAGCTCATAAAGCCCAAGCATCTACAAGCAAAGTTCAGATTGAGAACAGTGAGGAAAGCAACAGTGATGTTGAGGATGAAGAGGGTGATATAGAGGATTATAAACCAAAAACACAAAAATCTCGCCAAGCAACTCGTTCAGGAACAACTGCTTTTATAAGCCATGACATACTCAAATCCCATAGGATGGTTTCCTGTCTACACGCACGAAGATCACACTGGCCCAACAGGCAGCATTTACCAAAGCCATCATTAAGGAATTAGGAGGTGACACAAAAAATGTTCACACTCATATTCTACCGCCGACAGAGCAAGACGTAAGGTTGGTGAAGAGCTTGCATCATCGGTCAAAGAGTCCTGGTTCCACCACAGTTCCTGTCTCTTCACTGGGATTCTAAACTGATGTCAACTCTGTCATACCAAACTAAAGCTGAAGAGAGGCTCACCGTAGAGTTGGCAATTCCTATGACATCAACTTCTTGGTGTGCCTTCCTACAAGCCAAATACAGATCAGCCAGCTGTCAAGCATTGCTAATCTCACCATGGAGCTTCTCCGATCATGGAATTGTGTTGCTCAGTAGTGAACATGACTTTTGACACAACAGCTAGTAACACTGGTCATGTGAGTGCTGCATGTGTTAGCCTGCACCAGGACATAGGTCGAGCTTTACTGTGGTCAGCTTGCCGGCATCACGTTGGCGAGGTAATCCTTACACAAGTCTTCAATGATCTGAAAATAGAACCACCAATGTCACTAGAAGTTACCATATTCTGTCAGTTCCGAAAGCATTTAGACACAGTTCAACACAACAATAATCAGGCACTTAATTTTTGGATGGTACCTCTTATTCAGATGATGTACAAACAATAATCCATGACTATAGGGCCAGAGCGATTTCATGCGCGCAGTCTGTTGTGAAGCATCAATGTGATGACTACAAAGAATTTTCTGATCTTTGTTTGCTCTACTTGGATGGACAAGTAGAGTTTTCATTTCGACGTCCTGGTGCTGTACACAGGGCTAGGTGGATGGCCAAGTTTCTCTACTCCATTAAGATGGTGCTGCTGGAGGAGCAGATCAGCTCTCTTCCCTCTGGAACCATTACCACGGAAGCACAATAACCCAAACTGCGCGAGTTTGTCAACTTTGCTTGCTTGCTGTACAGCTGGTGGTGGATCACCTGTTCAAGCGCGGTCGAGGCTCCATGGAATGACCTGTCTTTACCAAGACATCCTCAGATATAAAAACTCAGCCCCAGCATATCATCTAGTGCGATAAAAGCTCTCAAGCATCACCTATGGTACCTGACTGCTGAGATGGTACCTCTTGCGCTCTTTAATGATGCAGTCCCTGAAGCTGAACGCCGCTATCTGGCTGAGAGACTTATAGCAGTAAAGCCAGCACAAGATCAGGCATCTTTACCACAACATCGATTTGGTACGGGATTTGGGAAACCCAAATTTCCAAACTCCATTTCCAGCACGACAAAGCTTGGCGACTTAATCAACAAAGATTCATGGTACATTTTCTCTGTTCTGAACTTGACAGTTCTTTCCTGACTCATAATATCGAAAATTGGCCAGAATTAGCTTCCTTTCAAACATCCAGAGAACACATCTCGGCAGTTAACGTCGTAAATGATTGTGCTGAGCGTGGGGTGAAGCTAAGTTCTAATTTCCTCATGGTTGCCAGATCAGAACAACATTACCAAATGTCCTACAAGTTGTTGAATCCGACAGAAAGAAGCTTCCTAATCTTCGAAAGAGAAAACTGGAGACTAAACTAATTGTTCATGTTCATTTACAGCTCTTGAACATTTTTTATTAAAGTAGTGTTCTTTTGACTTTGACTTGCTTGTATCACCAATAATGTATATAGTATCAATAATATAATGTATAAACCAGACTGTAATGTCAGACGTCAGAAAGTAATGTAGAAATCATGTAATGTATCCCTGTTTTGATTATTTAATACATTTTTACTGGTTCTGATACTTTTGCAAACACGGAAACCGGGATATAAAATGTTTAATTTTTTGGTCAATTTAACTCCAATACTAAATATTGCATCAATGATGTGGACCCCCTAGATGACCACATAAATCTTTGAAATTTGGCCATATGTGCTATTTCAGGCATTGGAACACAGTAATCATAGGGACAGATTGAAATAAAACTTTTTGAAAAATCATGGGAAATTTGATGCACCCTAATATATATATATATATATATAAAAAAAAAATGTGTGTATATATATATATATATATATATATATATATGTGTGTGTGTGTGTGTGAAAATGAACACTGAATAGTTCCTATATAATCTTTATTTTCAAATATTAATTTTTACATAAGGACCAAACTCGCATAACGCAAGTTATATGTTCAATTCATCCGTCCATATCCTTTCTTGACGCTTATCTTGTGTTATTTTTTTAAATTATTCATTCAGCTACCTATTGTCTACCTACTGTCAACCTATGGTGCGACTACCAATATGTGTACAATACTTCATACATTCGTACATGTCCACTGAGGACGAACATAATTACCTTACATGTAAGCACGTTCATATGTACACTTTGTATTTTTTTTCATTTATTTATTTCCTCGCAAGATATTTGTTCATGCTAACGCAAGTGTTCGAATTCCGCTGACAATACGGAAGGCGGACATCTAATTACGAAATCTCCTCTCTTGCCTACTTCTAATCCAAAAGCATGATTATGTTATATATCGTTATGCGTGTTATATATATATATATATATATAATATATATATATATATATATGAGGTGTGCCTCTTCGCACTTCCTTGCAGGCTGTGGCTGTGCGGCTCTTTTTAGATCGCCAGTACACTGCCTGCTCGATTTATATTCCTCCTCATGACCCTCCTTCTCGCGACGCGGTTCGCGAGCTGGTGCTGCAACTGCCTCGACCGTTTCTCCTCCTCGGGACTTTAACAGTCGCGACCCGGCTTGGGGAGATGTTCGGTCGACTAATGTTGCTGGTATGTTACTCTCCTTAATGGAGGAACTTTCCTTTGCGTGCCTCAATTCCGGTGAACCTACTTACTTCCACGAACCCACGGGTTCATTTACCTGTATTGATCTCTCCTTCGTGTCCCTCGATGCCTTACTCGATTTTTCGTGGAAGGTGTTGGGGGGACTCTTATGGCAGTGATCATTACCCAGTCTGTCTTCAGCCGGTCGGACCGCAGCCGGGCGTCTCGTCTCGACCGAGGTGGTGCCTTGCGCGGGATGACTGGCCATCTTTCAGAGCTCGTTCCGTCATTGTCCGTTCGGTATTGAGCTTTGGCTCTGTGGATGAGAGCTTGGAGTTCTTCGAGCGGGTGGTGATGGGCGTCGCGGAGGACTGTATTCCTCGATCTTCCGGTAACCCGCGGACTCGTAGCGTCCCGTGGTGGACTCCAGCATGTCACCAGGCGGTGTGCGAGAGGAAGAGGGCAACGCGCCGCTTCCACCGCACCCGGCGCGCGGACCACTTGATTGAGATGCGGCGGGCGAAGGCTTTCGCCCGCCGGACTCTCAAGTTGGCCCGTCGGGCCTCTTGGCGTGCTTTTGTGTCCGGCATCTCCTCATCTACCCCTTCTGCTGCTGTGTGGCGGAAGGTACGTAGTATCGAGGGGAAGCCTGTCCCTGCTAGTCGCCCTGTCCTTCGGGACGGGGACGGGGACGGCTTCCTTTCGGATCCTGCTGCTGTGGCTGATCGGCTGGCCGGTGCTTTTGCTGCGGTTTCCCGTTCGCCTTCAGCTGCGGATCGCCCTTTATCGGAGGTTGCGTTCCCGCCCCCTGGGAACGAGCCCTATAACCGTCTCTTTACGATGCGGAACTTCGGGCTGCCTTGGCAACCCGTCGTTCTTCCGCCCCTGGCCCTGATGACATTCCGTATGACTTTATTTGGAATCTGCACCCGATGGCCCTGCACTTCTTGCTGGATCTTTTCAACCGGGTGTGGGTTGAGGGGTCGTTCCCTTCCCGTTGGAGGGAGGCGATTGTGGTCCAGATACCTAAGCCGGGGAAGGATCCGGCGGAGGTGGCGAGCTATCGGCCTATTGCTTTGACGAGCTGCTTATGCAAGCTCCTGGAAAGGATGGTGGCCGTCCGACTTTCCTTTACACTGGAGTCGCTTGGGTTATACCCCCCGACCCAGTATGGCTTTCGTCGATTTCGGGGTACTCTGGACCCCCTTCTCCTCCTTGGCCATGATGTACGGGAGGCATTTTCCCGCCGGAATCTTGTTCTGGCCGTCTTTTTCGACGTCCAAAAGGCCTTTGACACGACCCGTCGGGGAGTTGTCATGGACTGTTTGAAGTCTCTTGGTTTTGTGGGCTTTTTGCCCACGTTTCTTCGCAACTTCCTCTGCCGTCGCACTTTCCGCGTCCGTAATGGGGCGGCCCTATCTGACCTGTATGTTCAGGAGGAGGGGGTGCCCCAGGGGTGTGTTTTAAGCGTCTCCTGCTTCAATCTGGTTATGTCTGCGCTACCGGGGGCTCTTCCGCCCTCGGTGCGCTGTTCCATCTACGCAGATGATCTGGCTGTCTATGCCGCGGGGATGAGTCCCACCCCTCGTGGAGAGGCAAGTCCAACTCGCGGTCAATCGGGTTGAACGCTGGGCGTCGTCGGTGGGCCTTACGCTGTCTTCCCCGAAGACTTCGTGTGTGGCCTTCCTTCCGTCGAGGAGACGGGGATCCGGCGCCATCCCGGCCTTTAACCTTACACTCGGGGGTCAGCCTCTGGCCCTCGTTCCATCAGTACGCTTCTTGGGTATGGTTTTCGACAGCCGTTTGAGCTGGGTTCCCCACCTTCGCCGGCTGCGAGAGTCCGCGAGACGTACCCTGGATTTGCTGGGACATCTGTCGCATACTACATGGGTCGCGGATAGGCGGACACTCCTCCGTTTGTACGTGTCCCTGGTACAGTCCAAATTAGACTATGGGAATGTGGTGTATGGCTCCGCCTCCCGCACGGCCCATCGGATACTGGATCCGGTCCTCTCTAGAGGACTGCGCATGTCATCTGGCTCCTTCCGCTCCTCTCCGGTTGATAGTCTGCAGGTTGAGTGCGACATCCCTCCCTTGGAGGATCGGAGGTCGTTCCTCATTGCTAAGCACTATCTCCGGATCCTCCGTCTTCCCACCTCTCCTCTGTTCCAGGTGGTTGAGAGGGCATTCTGCCGGGATGGGGGTTGGTATTTCACCGACACGGTGACCTCCCTCCTCGATGGTATGGGCACTCCTCCTCCATCCGTTATACCGGTCTCTTTCAGGGGTGTTGCACCTTGGGAGAGCACCCATGTTGCGTGTTGTAGGGCGTTGCGCCCCGTTCGCAGGGCCGATTCTGACTCTGCCTTACTTCGGTCTTTGTTCCTTCAGCATGCAGCGTGTCACTTTGCATGTGTTGCGGTCTTCACAGATGGCTCGAGGTCGTCGGGGGGCGTTGGGGCCGCGGCTGTTCCCCAGTCGTTTGCCCTTGCTCCCCGATGTACCCGTCTCCCTGATGAGGCTTCCGTTTTCACGGCGGAGCTCTATGCCATTCTGAGCGCTCTGGAGGTGGTGCGGGAGCATCCGGATGGGTCGTTTGTCATCTATTCGGATTCCCGCAGTGCCCTGGATGGCCTGGAGTGTTTTGACCCTGTCCACCCACTGGTCCGACGAATCCAGCTACTGTGCCATATCCTTGTCACTTCTGGTGGCAAGGAGGTGGTATTTTGCTGGGTTCCTGCACATGTTAACGTGGCTGGAAATGAGGCTGCCGATCGAGCTGCCCGTTCCGCGTGCCGACTATAGGTTTCACCCGTGTCCCTCCCCTTTTCCGATTATATCCCTGGCTTCCGTAGGTTTTTGCACTCCCGGTGGCAGAGTCGCTGGGATGGCGCTGCAAATAACAAACTCTGCAAGATTAAACCCATATTGGGATGTTGGGCCTCTTCCTTCCATCGGTCGCGCCATAAGGAGGTGGCTTTGGCCCGCCTCCGTATTGGCCACACCCACCTGACCCATGGCTATTTGATGGCCGGGGATCGGGTGCCCCGATGTCCCGATTGTAACATCTTACTCACAATTGCCCACCTGCTGGTGGAGTGTCCGCTTTACTCTGCGCTGCGCGCAGAGTATTTTCCCTTTTTGGAGAGCGTCGGGCCTTGTGATAGGCTTGGCGCTATTCTATCGGAAGGTCCCTACTTTTCGGTAACCGGGTTGTTCTCCTTCCTCCTTCGCTCCCGACTTCTTTACCGGTTGTGACTCTGATAATTTTTTTTTTTTTTTTTTTTCCCTTCCTCCTCCTCCCCGTCTATCGTTCACTTCCGTTCGCTGTTTCATAGTCTTCGTTCTGTGTTCGCTCTGCTATCCACCTTTCTTTTGGTGGCCATGAGCGGTCATACTTTCAAAAAAAAATATATATATATATATCAGTGGCGACTCGTGACATTTTTGTTCAGGCATGCAATGTTATGGAATGGAAGAAAAACATCCACCTAACCCTCTTGCCCAAACTTTGCATATTGTTTACATAGAACTTAGCAAGTTAAAGGTGTTTTACAAACTTTTGGGGACCTCTTTGAAGGAAAGTTCATTTAATGTTAGGCTTAAATATGCGAACAAAAATAGACATATTTATATATAGTAGTTACCGAATTGATCTAAAGAAAAAGATACAAATTTAAAATTTACCTTAAATAATTGTGAAGCATTATTTGAATTGAAATTCTGCTCTCCTAGTTTTCCTGCAAAATTCTTCGATAACCAAATTGTAAAAGTACTCTCGATTCTCCATAAGCTTCTTGAGGAAATTTTTTTCAATTGAAATTAAGGCAAGATTAGATAGCCTTTCTTCACTTTGGGAACTCCGTAAATAACTTTTAATTCTTTTAAGCGCAGAAAATGATCGCTCAACACTTGCTGTCGATATTGGTATAGTTAGAATCAAATTCGTCAATTTATATATTTCCTTAAGACCTTTGTGCATTTCGCTTTCCAGTAGATATTTTAGGAGCTCAGCAACATTCTTTTTGGCAAAAGATTTGTGCGAATATAAAGCACACAATTCAGAACGGAGACGAGGAAACTCAAAAAATGAATTGTAGCTTCTTTTCAAAGATTTAAAAGCTCTCTCTGGGAAAGTAACATCATAGAACTCAAATTTTTTGCAATCTAAAAGCTCAATGAATTCCAATTTTTCCATTGAACTGAAACGCTCTTTCATTTGAAGAAGTATATTATCGAATATTTCATGAAATAGTTGACTATACTTCTCTTGTGGAGAAAGACTCTGTTTCCTTTTACATACAGGTTCACCACATCTTTCTGTTATCAAGTCCCACATATCTGCAAATTTTGTATCCCTTATTTGTTTGATTTTTTTCATAGTGCTTTCAACGGTGATTGAGCTATACACAATATCCATAGATTTTGTTTGCAGCACATTAATAGATATTCAGTAAAAGGAAAAATTGAAGAAAATATTTCTAATAAAAAATTAAAATCGAAAGTATCGATACCAGCAAGCAATCCGCGTGCACTATTTTTTGTTTTTTCATCAAATTTCTTTGGGTTTTCAAGAATGCTTTTTAAAAGATCTATTATATCTTCTTTATTTTCCTTAACTCTTTCAACTAGACGAGATGAATAGTTCCACCGCGTTGGAGCCAGTTTAGGGAAACGCTTTCCAACAACTTTGTCAAGCATTGAAGTTCGCTTAGTTGAACTGCTGAAAATGATGACAAACTTCCTAATACTGAAAAAAAATTATTACATTCGGAAATTTCAGCGACAGCTTGGGATAAAACAAAGTTAAGTTTATGGGCGTAGCAGTGAAGAAAAATAGCCTCTGGTACAGTTTCTCTAATCTTTGTTTGTACTCCATTAAGATCGCTCCCCATAACAGCAGCACCGTCGTAGGTTTGAGCAACTAATTTTTTCAAACAGCCCAGTTCACCTAGTTGCCTTATAGATAAATCAGAAATCGCTTCTGCACTTCTATCATTGCTGACGTCATTGAATTTTATAAATCGTTCACAAATCTCTCCATGTTTATTAACATAACGAACAACAGTAGAGAGTTGAGAAAAACAGCTGACATCAGATGTTTCATCTAATAAAATCGCCACATACATGCAGTCGATAAGCTCACGTTTTATTTGTTCTAACATAACTGCACTAGTAGATTGAATTATGTCATTCTGAATAGCAGATGATGTTCCCTTAAAAACAGTCGCAGTTTTTAATGGTTTTGAAGCTTTTCATCGAATTCTCCCATACAAAATACCAATTCAATATAGTTACCCCTATTGTCAGCGTTTTCTTCTTCATTGTGACCGCGAAATGCTAATTCTTGCATACCTAAAATACATGTTATCCTAATCAAACGTTTCAAAATTTCTCGATTCTTATTAACTTCTTCGTTATGTCTGGAAATGGCAACTGATTTCTGCTTGTCGAGTATTAAATCAATTCTTTCTGACTTTCCAAATGTTTTAAGATCAACAAATGCATTTATGTGAGCAAGAGATTTTTCATGGCGAGAAATTGCAGTATGTAAATTGTTTAAATCGTCGTATCCACGACTAACAGAATTCCACACAGAGTTGTCTCTTGAAAATAGGAAACACGACCAACAGTACAATTTGTTATTTGAAATATTTCCACATAACCAGGGAACATCATCATACAGCTTAGGATTAAATTTCCTAGTGAAGCCTTTATTTTCTTTGCTTAAATTCAAATGTGGAATCGGTCTGCCATTATTCAATATGCGCTTTTTCTCATCAAAAGAGAGTGAGTAAAATCTTCTAGTCTTCAATTGATTAAACACATCGTCAGTCATTATGGGCACTACGATGCTATAATTTATTTAACTGATTATCCAAAATAACTAAAGCACAAAAGGGAACACCGAACACAAGTGGGTGCTTGCGGCTGTGGTACTGGAAAGAAGCCTTGTCAGAATTGCCAGATGTTACTTTTTGGTGAATGCACCTATAAAACTGAATGCATGCCGTATTATTTTCATTAATTAAAAAAAATCAGAACAAAAAGCTTTTTAATTATTTTTAGTAAAAATATTAAGTAAATTTTCTAAGCATATTTTAAAACATATTGCCTTTTGAATTTAGCTATGAGGCTCAAAAAAATATCTTATGGATAGTGAGAAGTCTCCTTAAAAAATTGCCCAAGGCAAGGCGGTGTAAACAAAATCATGTCTTATTTCACTAGACAATTAAGAACATTTTTCTGTACCCAGACTGAATTAGTGAATGCTTTAGCTACAAGTATTTCGATCTGTGTACAGAAAAATGTTCTTAATTGTCTAATGAAATAAGACATAATTTTGTTTACACCGCCCAATAGCCAGTACATGCGTGATTGAAGCCTTAGCCTATTTTTAGTTTCTGAAAATTATTTTTGTCAATTATAATCCTTACTTAGATCTGAAAAGAGAACATATTTAACGCATGCATTGCATGCGTTGCATTCATTAAGAAATCGCCACTGATATATATATATATGTGCCCATGTACTTTGTGTTAAATCTCAAAATAATAGTAATCCTAATATAAATATGAAACACTCTAAACTATAGTTAACTGTGGTCAATTGTAATTAACTGTAAGGTGTTAATATGATGTAATTAATGTACTTTAATGAAACTGTAATTAACGATTATAAGTGAATGTGAAATAATTAGTAATTATAATCATAGTTATAGTACACCAAAATTACAATGTACTCAATGTTCGACCCGATGTTATGTCGCCATTTAGGAATGCATACTCGGCGATATTATTATTTTTTTTTAGTATTTTTTCGTTGGGATAAATTTTTGAATAACTTCCTATTTTGCCAAATAATTAGTAACTTCTTTTTAAATTTTTTTTTAATCATTTTTACGTTTAGCTTAATAATGAATCCTGAGTAACTTTTGCAATGTTCATGTTTTGTATACGTTCTCTCTTCGTTATACCAAAATGAAGTCATGCTTTGCCTAAGCATTTAATTGTAAATATTAAACCTTTAATTTTTGCTCATATGCATATCTTAGTATAAAGTACAATAGTTCAATTTCCACTTCTATTTAACTCGGCGGATCAGGAAAACATCAGATCAGAAAATACGCGATTTAAGCTAAAAATATGGCTTCCTCTTCCGATATCCTGTTTATCTTTTCAAACATTGTCACAGCAAAAAAGTTTACTTCATTTTCAAACATTGTGTGAAAATAATACATCCTTTTCAACATTTAATAGTAATAATATTAGCAGATTATGGGTATAAAAACCCACAAAATTTCTTCCATGTTCATTCAGAATTAGACATCGATGCTGAGCACTACCTGTACACTTTAGCAGTAAATTACAGTAAAAAAACAGTCTTTATCTTCTCCTTTGAGCCTTGCTCCCTTCAGAGAACTTAGTCATTAAAACCTCCCGATATGTTAAGGAATCAGGGAACCCTCAGAGAATTTAATAAGACTCCCAGAATCCTCTGAGCTACTATAGAAGAACTCGGAGAGTAGTATAGAAGAAACTACTACACGTAACAAATCCGTTGCTGCCACCTAACCAGAACCCCCTTCGACTTCGAACCAAACCAGGCCATAGACGGAGGGGTTAACATATATATATATATATATATATATATATATATATATATATATATATATATATATATATATATATATAAATCTATATATATAAAATCTCCATTATATATATATTATATATAAATAAATATATATTATATATATATATATATTATACATATATAATATATTATATATATATGCACTAAAATCACAGAATAACACGTGATCTTATTAATAAGCAAACAACCACAGGGAAAAGGAAAAGGAAACACGAAGTCCGAGCGCTTTCGTGATATATTCACATCTTCAAGGAGAAACAGAAAATTTTCTGTTTCTCCTTGAAGATGTGAATATATCACGAAAGCGCTCGGACTTCGTGTTTCCTTTTCCTTTTCCCTGTGGTTGTTTGCTTATATATACAGTATATATATATATATATATATATACACATTTCTACACATATATATATATATACATATATATATATATTTCCCAAATGGACAGAAAATTCAGAGAAATCCCAGAGCAAGAGATTTAGGGGTTGTAATGACGGATAATGCGAAATTTGAGACACAAAATAAGATAACAGTAAACAGAGCAAAGAGAATAACGGGACAGATATTGAGAACCTTTAAACGAAGTGATAGGAATGTAATGATTCCTCTACTGAAAACCCTGATAATACCCATGTTGGAATATTGCTCGGTCCTAACATCCCCATATAAAAAAGAAGACATTAGACAGCTGGAAGGGATCCAGAGAAGCTTCACAGCCAAGAACAATGGGTGCAAAGAACTAAATTACTGGGAAAGGTTAAGCGAACTAGACCTATACTCACTGGAAAGGAGAAGAGAGAGATACACCATTATTTACACTTGGAAAATAATGGAGAAACTAGTCACTAATCTTACTCTGAACCCTATAACTCCCCAAATGACGGTGGACAGTAGAAACGGCAGACTTTGCTGTATTCCCAAATTGAAGGCGAGATAGGGCACATCCTTAACCCTGAAAGAAAATAGTTTTGTAATGAGAGGACCAAAACTGTTTAATCAGTTGCCCAAAGACCTAAGAAACACGAAGGGAGTTGCAGTGGAAATCTTCAAAAGAAGACTAGACGCCTGGATCAGAACAATCCCCGATGAGCCGGGCGTACCTGGCTATGTGAGGTGGAGAGCGCAAGAATCAAACTCACTACTTCACCAGGCCAATTCCAGAGGAGGGGCGAGAAGCTTGACCTTCGCGAAATGAGAGATCATCACGCGAAACCTTTGTAAGGTTGTAAGGTGTGTATATATATATATATATATATATATATATATATATATATTTATATATACAGGGTGAGTCAAAAGTCTCCATACATAGGCAAAATGGTCACTTTATTATGCAATCACTTGTAAGTCACAAAATATGCTACATGTGGACACCATTACACTGAATGCACATACGGATGCGTTCCTCCCAGTCATGGCAAACGCGCGTTAACACGTCTCGTGTTATGAGTGCACACGCATCACGAATGCGTTCCTTTAGGTGGTCCGTGTTTTGTATTTTCACCTGGTACACCATGGCCTTCAAGTGCCCCCCACAAGTAAAAATCAAGGGGGGTGAGGTCTGGGGACCTCGGAGGCCACTCCAAGGGACCACGGCGGCCAATCCAGTGACCCGGAAACTGCTTATCCAGCCACTGGCGCACGCAGATACCGTAATGGGGTGGCGCCCCGTCTTGCTGAAAGTACGCTGGAAATCCTCCGTCCTCGTTCAGCAGGGACGGCATGACTGTGTCTTGCAGCATGTTTAGATACATTTCGGAATTCAGATTAGTGTCAATGAAAAAAGGGCCAACAATTGTGTTGCCTCATATCCCGCACCACACCATCACTTTTCCAGCGCCTTGCGTCTTTGAGGGACTCTTCCAGTGCGGGTTGTCATCACTCCAATAACGTACGTTTTGACGATTAACCTCTCCATGAACATAAAAGTTGGCTTCATCTGAAAACAGGGTGCCAGCCGAGAACTCCGCGTCTTCGTCCACTTTTGTTCTTGCCCATTCACAGAATTCAAGCCGCCTGGCCGGGTCGTCTTCGCTAAGATACTGCAACATTTGCTTTTTGTATGGATGCCATCTGTGCTCTTTTATAATGCGGACGATACTCCTTTGGCTGACACCGCATTCTGCAGACATCCGTCGAGTGCTTTTTTGGGGACTCTTTGCGAACGCTGCCAGCACCATGATCGCTGTGCCTTCATCGGTGGTTGTTCGTGGACGGCCACTTCTCGGTTGGTCTGCAACATTTCCAATCTTCTTGAACTTCTCAATGAGTTTGGCAACGGTGTCGTGTGTGATGTGCGTGCCGGGGGCGTGTCTCCTGTTAAAATCCTCGGCAACCTTGCGACAGCTTCCTGATCCTGCCAGAAGAATGATCTCTATACGCTCTTCTTGGGACAAAGGCATCTCAGCACATCACTTGCAAAAAAATAAAAAATAAATAATAATTTATTTATCATGACCTTTTTGCCTATGTATGGAGACTTTTGACTCACCCTGCATATATTTATATATATATTTATATATACATATATTTATAAATATATATTTACATAAATACAGGGTGTACATAAAGTCAGGATCTATTTTTGTGAAGCACTTGGAAATTATATGGAATTCAATCATAAAATGATAAAGTGGTAACATTTATTAAATAATTAAGAGTAGGATTCGACGTGACGCCCATCAGTATCCCTGCACAGTTCAAATCGTTCCGCAGCATTTCTAAACACATTCTAGAGCATTTGCGGGGTTATGTTATCTGCAGCAGTTCGTATACGTGTACGTAAGTTTTCAAGACTCGTAATCTTCGTCTGATAGACGTGCGATTTGATAAAGCCCAATGCAAAGAAATCTAAAGGGGTTAAATCTGGTGATCTCGCTGGCCAAGGTCTGTTGCTTCCGCGTCATGCAGCTATTTGGAAAACGTCCATTTAGATAATCCTGAACAATTTTGGCGTAGTAACAAGGAGCACCATCATGTTGATAGACGACGGTACTAACAATCCTATCCCCGTCGTCTATCAACATGATGGTGCTCCTTGTCACTATGCCAAAATTGTTCAGGATTATCTAAATGGACGTTTTCCAAATCGCTGGATCGGACGCGGTAGCAACATACCTTGGCCAGCGAGATCACTAGATTTAACCCCTTTAGATTTCTTTGCATGGGGCTTTAGCAAATCGCACGTCTATCAGACGAAGATTACGAGTCTTGAAAACTTACGTACACGTATACGAACTGCTGCAGATAACATAACCCCGCAAATGCTCCAGAATGTGTTTAGAAATGCTGCGGAACGATTTGAGCTATGCAGGGATACTGATGGGCGTCACGTCGAATCCTACTCTTAATTATTTAATAAATGTTACCACTTCAATCATTTTATGATTGAATTCCATATAATTTCCTAGTGCTTCACAAAAATAGATCCTGACTTTATGTACACCCTGTGTATATATGTATATATATATATATATATAATATATATATATATATATATATATATATATATATATAATAGTGGTGGACGGGATGTCAGTTTTTCAGCATCTGCGGATGCGCATGTGGATGCAGATATTTAGTCAATCTATCAATATAATATAGAACTATGAATAATTATGAATAATAATAATAATAATAATATATGAATTATGAATGAGCACTCAACAGCTACTGACATTAGGGTGGTCCATAATTTCACTTTTGAAAATTTTTAATGGTCCAACGGGCTAATGTTGTGGGCATTGGTGCAAGAAACAACATGGTTACCAGTTTTTGGAGTTCCGGTAATATCAGACCTCCACCCCCGCCCCCAATTTATATGGGACCTAAAAATTTGACTGAGAAAACGAAAGTTTTTCCGCTTCTCTGTGAATAAACATATGACTATATTATTTTTTCTTGGTAATAATATATTATTTTAATTAATTATATATTCTAGGGGTGTTACCCACCCTGAAGCATCATCCCAGGCAGCTTCGCGGCGATGGGCTCGAAATTAGACCAGCTCATCAAGCCAGCTACAGTATATTTCGAGTGGGAACAAACCTGATTCCAGGTCCCCATCATTTTTTTTTTTTTGCATTTATTTTTAAACAAAAATGAATTCCTTTTACAATGATTGAAAAATTATACCAAAGTTTAATTAAAAAGATAAATACTTCTGCATAACATACACAATAAACGCTCACTTAACATAATTATACATTTCAGACAAAGGTTTTTTCTTGAAATCTGGAAGAAGGCGTCGATGTTGCTCTATAACTTTTACCAGAAATTGTTTTTGTGATTCATCATTAACAATTCTGTCTTTGAAATCTTCAATCAGCTTGATTGCTCTCTCGGCAGGATCATTCACAACTTTCATATTTTTGACAAAGTTCTCCATAACTTTGAAAGATTTGCAATTTTTCCAAAAAGTAACAGGTTCATTTAGCCAGTCACCACTAGTACCCAAGCATTGAAAAACAATTGAAGAACCCTTACCAACTAACTGACACACCTTAGTTGTATTTGTTAGCTTAGGGAAGATTGGCTGACCTTTGGGAGGAGGGTGTTGCGGGTTGATTTGACAGACTTTCTTCATTGACTTTGCAATCAGACTTTTTTCTGCATCTGAAATGCATCGAAAATGCGAATTCTTTTTTTAGGATTTCTTTGAGCCGAAGGTTGAAAGTCGGAATCATTTGATTCATTACTTGATTCATCATTATCTATAGGAATGTCATCATCAGGTGGGATATTCATTTGTTCACCACTGGGTCCTGCATTCATGTCTGCTAAGAGTTTTTCTTTTCTCTCTACGTCATGTCGAATTCTTTGGTTTCGTCTTTCTGTCCGAGTTATATAAGACTTATCAAGGCTGGAGACGTACATATTCCGCATAGTTCTTTGATCTTCAAGGAATTTTATATCTTTGCTTTTGTTTCTTGTTGTTCTCATTCTGTCTTTCATTATTGTTTCAATAGCATCTGCTGCCGATATATCCAATAGCATATCTAATTTTTTACAAAAAATATCTTTTTTATCTTCGAAAGTATTCCTGTTTTTGTGTTTTTCAGTGTTTCATACTCATTAACTAAAGTCAGAATCTTTTCTTTTAGTCTTCTGCTTTTGGAAATATCTTGCGTATTAATGTCAGCTAAGTCCCAAATTTTTTTAACTTTATTAAGTACAACTGTTGCAGCCTCTTCTTTATTGTTCATAACCATATCATTTCTTTTTAAATGATAGAAATGCTGAAGTGCATCTGATTGGGATGGTAGCTGGAATAGTCCTGTAGGAATCAGTTCATCTTTAAGGTTACCAATAATTGGATCATAACTGCTTTTTCTTAACTTTATATTTAATTTCTTAGGAGTAACCATGATATTCATTTAAAATGAGATTAGAATCAACCAAGTGAAAAATGCATCATATACTATATACATCATTGGATATCTGAAAAACACATAAAGTATTGGCTTAATCAGCTGTTATAGAACACTTCTATGTATACTATTACGAATAAATAATCAATTTATACACCAAAATGTGCAAAGTTGATTTCTGAATAAATTGATATGCAATATGTATGCTTTTATTTAAGATTAAATGTGATTAATCTTAAAAAACTGCTTAAAAGATGTCGTTTTTACTCAATTTTTTACTATGCAATATAAAGTGGGGGTGGGGGTGGGGTCTGATATTACCGGAACTCCAAAAACTGGTAACCATGTTGTTTCTTGCACCAATGCCCATAACATTAGCATGTTGGACCATTACAAATTTTAACAAGTGAAATTATGGACCACCCTAACTGACATCAACGGATGGTCGTTCTGAGTTTTTGAATCACCAGTTGGCCGCAAGCGGGCAGAGTTGTCAGATGTTGCTAATTTTAGAGACTGTGCAAATTTTGCAGTGTGTTTGATGTAGAAAATTAGCTTTTTTATTTTTGCTAAAGAATTTACTATGTTTGGTATTTATTTACAATAATCTTGTTCGAAACACGATAGACTGCTTGATCTTATACGAACAATTTCATTCTGAAAAGATAATGTGTCGCTGTGAAAAAAAAATCAGTGGAGTACGCACAGCGGCACAGTCAGTGTTTGTTGATTTAATGGTATTTATATTTTGAGGTTTATATATTTGTTTGTTCATTAATAATATAATTAATACTTTACATGAAATGTGCATGACTGGGCCTTATAAGCTGCTTTATAAGCTAATTTAATTGTAAATTGCATAATTTATTAGAGGTAATATCCGCATAACATCCGCAGTCAGAAGTGCGGATGCGGGTGTTAAAAATGATGCTGATATCGGCGGATGCGGATGCGGATATCCGGTCCACCACTAATATATATATATATATATATAGATAGTAAATATCATTTAAATACATAAATATATAAATATATATACATATAAATATAAAAATGTATAAATTAATATATGTATATATATATAATATAATATATATATATATATATATATATATATATATATATATATATAATATATATCAGGTCATCCCATAAGTAATGTCGTTTTTACGATAGATTACGTTTAAACTAGTCCTACTCGGTTTAAGCATAAATTTTCCGAAGGCTATATCTAAGAGGAGATCTATCGTGTTTCGCTACATACTTTACAGACCTTGACCAGTGAAGACGTGTGTTTTGCTTTATGTGAACCCCTCATAAACATGGCGGTATCAGAAGAGCATATCAGGCATATAATGTTTTACGAGTTCAAAAAAAGGAATAGTGCTACTGAAGCAACGCGAAACATTCAGGAAGTTTATGGCAACGATATTCTGCATGTGAGGAAATGTCAAACATAGTTTCAAAAGTTTAGGAATGGTGACTGCTGTTTGACAGATGCAGCACGCTCTGGACGCCCTGCTGCAGTGCTGAGTTTGATGATGACCTGCTGTTAGCCGCACTTGAAGAAGACTGTTCAACAACTGTTGAAGAATTGGCCCAGAAACTCACTTCATCCCTGTTCACCATCCATCGACATTTGCAACAACTCGGGAAAGTGCCTAAGTTAGGAAAATGGGTGCCACATGAATTGTCGGTCGACAATCTGAGGGTGCAGGTAAACATTAGCACAGCTCTTCATTCCCGTGAACTCCAAGATCCGTTTTTGCACCGTTTAGTGACAGGTGATGAAAAGTGAATACTGTACCAGAATGTTAAGCGCCGTCGACAGTGGGTTTGTGCCGGAGAACCAGCGACACCACAGCCAAAACCAAATCTTCACCCTCGGAAGGTGTTCCTTAGTATTTGGTGGGATAAAGGTGGTGCAATACACTTTGAAACCTTACCACAAAACCAAGCAATCACTGCTCAAGTCTACTGTCAACAACTGGATCGATTGAACATTGTACTAAAAGAAAAGAGAGCTTCTTTGGTTAATCGGAAAGGAATCGTGTTCCACCACGACAACGCACGTCCTCATACCGCTCGGATCACTTTTGAAAAAATTGAGGAGCTTGGGTGGGAAAAACTTCCACATCCTCCATATTCTCCAGACCTTGCGCCTTCAGATTATCATCTCTTCAGGAGTCTGCAAAACTATCTTGACGAGAAACAGTATACTTCTTTAGATGACCTGCACACCAGTCTTTGTACGTTTTTTACCTCAAAACCGCCTGAATTTTATAAACATGGCATTGAAAAGCTTGTAGGACGTTGGCAGAGTGTCATTGACTTCGATGGAAAATATATACTAGATTAAAAAGTTTCAGTCGAGTTTTTTTTTGTCCTTCAATTTCCGATCTAAAAAAACGACATTACTTATGGGATGACCTGATATATTATATATATATATATATATATATAAACAAAGTACACAGAACTCACCTCGTGGAGGTAGCTGCACATCGAGTTCCAGCCTAGCCCATCCCAACCACCCAACCTTATTGTGGACGTTTGTCTAAGTCTTATTCCTTTTCCTGCTTATCGAAGTATGTTGTGATTTAGTATTGAAAAATGGCATTATTAATTCCAATCTCACTCGAATGAATCCATCCATTCGTTTTTTTCCACAAACTGTAGCTGCTGCTTCTGTTACTAGCTTAATACATCTTTCTACTACCTGTGTGAGACATGGCACTCTAAGAATCTGACTGTTTGGAAGCGAGCTCTCTCAATTCCTTCTCCGTTAATTGCCGCAAAAGCGGAGGACTTAATCGCCCTTCTTCTTTCCAGTTAATAATATCAATGTATTCTTTTGCTTCAAAGTCAGCCTTGGTATTGTAAACTTTCGGATTTTCTTTTGTGTTTTGCTTCTTGCAAGCATAATTCTTCGAATTGCAAGCTCTCTGATGTGTTCCTGATCATCGGTGATCATGGAGAGCAATAGGTTCTCTGGGTGAACAAAATAAGCGTTGCGTTGTATTGAGGAATCCACAACGTTTCTCAGCTAAAGTGGAAGGTATCTTGATCCTGAAATGGTTTCCCAGACATGTCTTCCTCCTTCTGTGCATGAAGATTTTGACTTAATGGTAAACAACCTTGGAGCATAAACTTTCATTACAAATGTTGCTAATGCACGAAGGTTCTCTGACGGTTTATCTTTAGCTATGTATAAGCGTAGAATTCGATTTGCTGTAGTTGTCCACCTTGCATGAGGTAAAGTTCTTGGAGTTTTTGCAGACAAATCCTGAGAGCATTTACCTGAGCACACAGCTTTACAGATTTCAAGCAAATACTTCTGGTCCTTACTAAAGTCTTCATTTGCCATGTATGGTATATCAGCTTCAGTTTTATCAAACCCTGCTACTGGAAGTTGTTCACAATTTTTCAGTGCTTTGCCAATTGTTCTAGAGAAGGTATCAGGTCCTGTTGTGCTCCCATCAATGTGATATAACAAGTGGCGAAGTGGAAGTTCGTTAGCGTGCAATTGACATATTAGTCACTGCAAAGGTCTACCTAATGCCAATTCTAAGAGGCTAATAATTCCATTATGCCTCCCTGTGTTTATAGGAGTTCCATCACATCCGATAGCCACAAGTTCATCAATGTTTTGAACATTTTCTGATAAAAACTGAATCAATGAATCTTTAATACCATGAGCAGTACCAGAGACAGGTGCAATATGAACAACATAGCAAGACTCTGGTTCTCTTACTAAGGTTATGTGTTCTTCAATGACCGACTTGTAATAATATTTTTTGCCTTACTTGATATGACATTTAGTTTTATCTTTTCTTCCATCAAAATATAGAGCTTGTAAGTGTTCCTCGTTATCTTCTTGTTGCATTTTACGCCGTATTTTCGTCCTTTCTCTTCTAATTTTACTCCTGTCAATTACGAGGGAGGTATCCTCATTTCATATTAGACCAACATCTTGCAGGGCAGCAGATGCCAAAGATGCACCTGCCCGGTCAGATATGCCGTATCTATCACAAACTTGTGCAACATTTCCTAAATTAACTATCATTTGTTGATGTGTGTTAGACGGTCTGCATCATCAACAGCTCTTGTTTGGGTCAGGTTTGATTCTTTCCCTGAACAAACTGAACTGTCACCCTCCGAATCAGAAGAATCAAGGCCTAGGCCTACAGCATCGTCATTAGTTGAAATGATTTTGCTAATTCGAGAATGTTCCACTTCTTTTCGTTTCATATTCTTTTTAAGTTTTTCAGTTGTTATTCTATCTATGTTCCCAATTACCATTTTTCTATCTCTTTCATCAGTGAGAAATTTTTACTCAATGCGAGGAAGCTTTTTAGTTTCATCACAGTGACATGAATCAAATTCACATTTTCAGCTAGCAATATCAAATAGATTTTTAGCTTTTTCTCTGAACAACTGTAATTTGTTTTGATAATTTGGGTTTCCTTTTCTTCCTTTGTATGGCTTTATCAACACCATATATTTATTATGAGAGGAGCAAATAAGCTGCAAAAGAGTTGAGGCATTTGCCCAAATATTTTCAATATCTAAAGCGATTCTTTCTGATACGTCAGAGACTGCAGGATCTTTGTTATTATTAGGGAACTTTATGTCAGCTCTTACCCATAAATAATGTCTAAACATTTCTTCATAGGTTGGAAGCCTATTGCTCTTTAGTTCTTTAGCAGCGCCATAAACTGGGCACATACTAAAAAAATAGAATTAATGTAATTAAATCAGAGAATTACAAGAAATAAATATTTATACATGCAAAAACGGTTAAGTAGTTACACTAATAGGCTAAGCTAAACTGTAACACATCTCGCCACTACGGGCACTTTAGGAAGAAAGAGTGATTGAGGCTCAAAATGTGAAAGGTTTTCAAGATCACTGTGGAGCCTCTTACTAAAATAGCTTTACAACTTTTCCTAGGTATTCCAAATTGATATTCTAAAATTCATACTTTCGCTCAACTCTAATATATATAAATAAATAAATAAATATATATATATATATATATATATATATATATATATATATATATATATTATATATATATATATATAAATTATATATATTATATATATATATAAATTATATATATATATATATATATATATATATATATATATATATATATATATATATATATATATATATATATATATATACAGGGTGTTTGAAAACTTTCTGTACAAATTGTAATGGGGGATAGGCAACACCAAGACAAACCCTTTTCGTCTATAAGTGTACGTCCGCTGACGTCACCATTCGGCGCGAGAGGGCGCCGCTGCAATTGGCTAAAAGGTGAAGTGGGCTAAACTCGCGCTTGCCGCGGGCATTCTTAAATCGGACGTAGTACGCGTAACATGGAGCGCTTCACGACTGCTGAGATGGCTGACATGCATATGGTGTATGGGGCTGCCAATGGAAACGGAAGAGCTGCTGTGAGGTTGTACTGACAGCGCTTCCCAAACAGACGTGTGCCAAACCACCAAACGTTTGCGCATTTGCATCGGCGACTGCGAGAAACTGGAATATTCCATGCAAACATGCATGACACTGGTCGGGAGAGAAACGTGCGCACTCCTGACATGGAAGAAGAAATCCTACGGCGATTTGAGGACAATCCAAGCGCAAGCACGCGAGGTGTTGCACGTATCCTCGGTGTGAACCACGACCTGGTCTGGAGAGTGTTGCACGAGCAGCAGTTACATCCGTTTCATCGTCAGAGAGTCCAAGCATTACAAACCCGTGTAGCATGTGGATTTGCGTGCGCCCACACGTGAGAATTGTGCATGTTAAACACACCCTCACGTGTGAAACAGGCCTCATCAGAGAACAGCACATAAGCCGGAAAATTACGCTGCACCGCTGTCTGCTGCAGAAACCAGCGTGCGAATTCCACACGAAGAGGGTAATCCCGAGGTTGTAATGCCTGGACTCTCTGACGATGAAACGGATGTAACTGCTGCTCGTGCAACACTCTCCAGACCAGGTCGTGGTTCACACCGAGGATACGTGCAACACCTCGCGTGCTTGCGCTTGGATTGTCCTCAAATCGCCGTAGGATTTCTTCTTCCATGTCAGGAGTGCGCACGTTTCTCTCCCGACCAGTGTCATGCATGTTTGCATGGAATGTTCCAGTTTCTCGCAGTCGCCGATGCAAATGCGCAAACGTTTGGTGGTTCGGCACACGTCTGTTTGGGAAGCGCTGTCGGTACAACCTCACAGCAGCTCTTCCGTTTCCATTGGCAGCCCCATACACCATATGCATGTCAGCCATCTCAGCAGTCGTGAAGCGCTCCATGTTACGCGTACTACGTCCGATTTAAGAATGCCCGCGGCAAGCGCGAGTCTAGCCCACTTCACCTTTTAGCCATTTGCAGCGGCGCCCTCTCGCGCCGAATGGTGACGTCAGCGGACATACACTTATAGACGAAAAGGGTTTGTCTTGGTGTTGCCTATCCCCATTACAATTTGTACAGAAAGTTTTCAAACACCCTGTATATATATATATATATATATATATAATATATATTATATATATATATATTATATATATGTAAATATACCGCGTAACGGTAATTTTGCTTGCTTATAGATGTCAGGGAAGGAGTTAGCAAGCGTAGAGCAGGAAAAAGACTTAGGAGTAAGAGTAACTGGTGATTTGAAAGTAGCGAAACAAAGTACAGCAGCGGACAATAAAGCGAACAAAGTGATAGGTTTTATAGCACAAAATTTTTAGTACAAACCTCGCGATATTGTTCCTCTTAATAAATCATTAGTTGCATCCCATTTGGAGTACGCGATCCAATTTTGGAATCCGCATATGCGAAAAGATATACACAAAATCGAAAGCTTAAAGAAGAGCAACTAAGATGATTCCGTCGCTTTGGTCGAAGTCGTACGAGGAAAGGCTTAAGGAGGTAAGTAGGATGGCCGCAAAATGGGAGAGCGCAATTGCAAATGTTACATAATGTTGCAAGAGTGCCACCCCCTTGGTGACACCCCCCATGTTGCAAGGCACCCCATAGTGCCAACCTCCCCACACCCCTTGGTGGCACCCCCAAAATGGGGTTGCAAGGAGTATGCAACTTGGAGGCGGAGTTATCCCCAAGCTGAACCACCCCAAAGGGGTATCCAACTTGGAGGCGGAGTTATCCACCAAGCTGCAATGAACATTCAAGCATAAAAACCGTACAACATAAGTACTGTATGAAGACAATGAATATAAGGATCCATATAAGAATTATATAATGATTATATAAGAATTATTCATGTTCATTTTTACACACACATATATATATATATATATATATATATATGATGAATAAAACCACGAAGGAAAAAAGAAACACAAAGGGGTGCTCAAGCGCTTTCGTCTAATGACATCCTCAGGAACACTGGAGTGAAAGGACAGATCAAGGCAATATATAGGTTACAAAAATAAACATACATACATACATATTCACATATATATACATATATATATATATATATATATACATATATACATATATAGTAAGCATAGAAAAAAATTGTGGGAGGAGCCAACATTTATATGGTCACAGAAGAATAAAGAAATAAAAATAAATATAAATATAAATTGAGAAAAAATTAATTACAAAATAGTGCCTTAGTGATATATATGTCACAGCCTAAATAATCATAAAGAAATAAACAGGCAAATAAAAAAAAAAACCCATAAAATACATACATACATATATATATATATATATATACATATATATATATATATATATATAATATATATATATATAAAGACACTTTTAGCACTTTGGCCGACCTTCAATATAAATTCAAATGGCTTTTTTATGGAACAGGTCACAAAAGAATAAAGAAATAAAAATAAATATAAATATTGTAAGTGGAGTCTACCAATTCAAGCTCAAGAGGGAAGTTTTACAATCGATTTAATAGATGCTGAAAATTGAATAATGTTCGCATTAATACCAACGATAGATTGATCAGTTTCGACGTTTGTTCATTGTTCACAAAAGTGCCGATTGATGATATGCTTGACTTTCTCGCCAGAGAATTACATAATTATGATTTACCATTACCTGCACACACGGTTTTGGAGCTTATTAAGCTTTGTATCAAGGATTGTAAATTCACTTTCAATGGCGAGCATTATCAACAAGTTTTTGGGATGGCCATGGGCAACCCTTTGTCGCCCCTTCTCTCCAATATTTATATGGAGTTTTTTGAAATTACTTACATTCCGAGAATCCTGGGGGTTGGCATCCCTTGGTTGCGGTACGTCGACGATATTTTGTGTATCTGGCCCATGAATCGTGACCTGGATGACTTCCTCCTTCAGTTAAATGACCAAGTCCCCTCCATTAAATTTACTTTAGAAGTGGAACAAGACAACTCAATCCCGTTTTTGGATGTGTGTGTTCATAGGGATAGCCCGGGTTTTAAGTTTAGTATCTATCGGAAAAAAAAAACAATTTGTCCTACGTACACTTTTACTCTGGACATGACACCCCTATTAAAAAGGCCATATTTTCCTCAATGTTTCTCCGCGCTCTTAGGATCGCGAGTCCGGAATACATCGATGCCGAATTGGAAAATATCAACGTTATTGGAAGTGAGTTGTGTTACCCATCTGCGTTCATGGAATCTTGTCTTAATAAGGCTAAACGAACCTTCTATCGTGTGAATAATAACACTCGCACCTTGTCAAAGAATATTTTAGTACTTCCATTTTTCCCGGGCTTCTTAGGCATTGCTAATGTACTTAAACTTTTGGATATCAGTGTAGTTTTTTCATATAACAATATTGTGAAAAACATCATAGTAAAAAATAGCCCTACCAATAATTTAGGCATTATCTATAAAATTGGGTGTAAGCAATGTGATTCCTTTTACATAGGTCAGACGGGAAAGGATTTGCAAACGCGTGTAAAACAGCATCAATATTCCGTTAGAACGGGACAGTTGTCCAGTGCCCTTTTTGTCCATTTGTCAGAGTTATCCCATTGTATTGATTGGAATAATGTTTCAGTTTTGTTTCACTCTAGCAACATTGTTAATAGAAATATTCTTGAGTCGGCTATAATTCAACTTACAAATAACCTTAACATGAGTAAAGGTCTGTTTCAACTTGATCCTGTTGCTCTGAATTCCTTCAGAATGGATTTAAACAAAAAGGGCAGGTTGTTAAATCTTTGGTAAAAAATTTGTTTTTGTCTGTTGTTTCCCTTACAATTTTATTTTTCAATTTTTTGCTGTATGCGTGTATGTGTATGTATGTGTATGTGAGTATGTGTGTGGTCATTGCAGTTAAATGTGTTTGTATGTATATGTGTGTATATGTATGTATGTATGTGTGTATATGTATGTATGTATGTATGTATGCAGTTAATATATATATATATATATATATATATATATATATATATATATATATGTATAGTGTATGTACCTTACCTTACCTTACAACCTCACAAAGGTTCTGCGGGATGATTTCTCATTTCGTGAAGGTCAAGCTTGTATATATATATATATATATATGTGTGTGTGTGTGTGTGTGTTTGTATATATGTGTGTATATGTATATATATATTTGGTTATGTGGGTATACATGTGTACGTGTATTATTTGTAATTTTTTCAATTTATATTTATTTTTATTTCTTTATTCTTTTGCGACCTACCGTTTTCTCAGACAATAATTATAAAAACAAATTTGGTAATTTTTTTCCTTATGCATATATATATATATATATATATTCTGTATATATTGCGTTTATATTCGTATATATACCGTATATATGTTGTATATATATTTTATTGTTCTTTATATATCATCTAGGCATGATTTTGTTTTCCAATTTATATTTACTTGTACTTTTTTATTCGTTTGTGACTATAATATGCATATGTGGTAATTTTTCCCTTATAAATTGGTGTGCCTCTCTTAAAATTTATCTTTCAATTTATTATTATTTTTTATTTTTTTAATAATTAATTTTTTTTTTTTTTTTTTTTTTGGTTTATTTCTTTATTTTTTGTGACATATATATCAATTTGGCAGCATCTATTAAATCGATTGTAAAACTTCCCTCTTGAGCTTGAATTGGTAGACTCCACTTACAATATTTATATTTATTTTTATTTCTTTATTCTTTTGTGACCTGTTCCATAAAAAAGCCATTTGAATTTATATTGAAGGTCGGCCAAAGTGCTAAAAGTGTCTTTATATATATATATAATATATTATATATATATATATATATATATATATATATGTATGTATGTATATTTATGGGTTTTTTTTTTTTATTTGCCTGTTTATTTCTTTATGATTATTTAGGCTGTGACATATATATCACTAAGGCACTATTTTGTAATTAATTTTTTCTCAATTTATATTTTATTTATTTTTATTTCTTTATTCTTCTGTGACCATATAAATGTTGGCTCCTCCCACAATTTTTTTCTATGCTTACTATATATATGTATATATGATATAATATATATATATATATATATGTATATATATGTGAATATGTATGTATGTATGTTATTTTTGTAACCTATATATTGCCTTGATCTGTCCTTTCACTCCAGTGTTCCTGAGGATGTCATTAGACGAAAGCGCTTGAGCACCCCTTTGTGTTTCTTTTTTCCTTCGTGGTTTTATTCATCATAAATACTTTTCACGTGTCACTTTCGTGAAATAATTTTTCATATATATATATATATATATATATATATATATATATATATATATATATATATACAGTATATATATATATATACAGGGCGTCCCCAAAAAATGTATACACACTTTAACAGCTGATAGCTCAATTGATGTTTCTTTCTTTCCAAGTTAAACGCATAGAATAGTAAATAGCTGGAATAGTTTGCCGGTAGAAGTAATTAGTAGCACGTCTATAAACATGTTTAAGAATCGATTGGACGCGCATGTTGATAGAAAGGGTATAGTTTATTAAGGTAGTAAAATTAAGGCTTTGTGGGGATAGATCCCACAGCTCAACACAAGTGTTGTGGGATATAGGGAGGCAGCGTCTTGGGTTAGGGGATACTCTCTGTCCTTACACACCCCATTTAAAGAGATTCCTCTGCCGAGCGGTGCCCCCCATAGTACTTGTGAGGTATTGAAAAACTCATGATCTTCACTTGCCCCACAAACACCTTTAAATGGGAGACCCATAATGGGTGCACACACATTTCTACATTACTGTACAGTCTTTACAGCCACACCTACACTTTTCCTCGTATGTGTATATATTGTAATGTATATGGTTGTAAATTTGACTTGGTCCGCAATCGATATGAACCGTGACTTGATGGATACCGTAATGAAATTGACTGGATTCTTTGGATCTGATATATTTGCATGTCCGTTATATAATAGATATAGAGTGTAACATATTTGTGGATAGTAGTCTATTATGACTTGATCCTCTGGATCGAGAGATTCTATCTTTAGTTTTAAATCGATAATTAATTATTTTTAAATTGATAATGTATATGGTTGTAAATTTTGACTTGGTCCGCAATCGATATGGACCGTGACTTGATGGATACCATAATGAAATTGACTGGATTCTTTGGATCTGATATATTTGCATGTCCTTTATAAATAGATATAGAATGTAACATGTTTGTGGACAGTAGTCTATTATGACTTGCTCCTCTGGACCGAGAGATTCTATCTTTAGTTTTAAACCGATAATTAATTATTTTTAAATTGCTAATTATTTAGTTTCGTAAAAATTGGTCGTTGCCAATTTACCGGCAGTTTTTAAATAAGTTTCTTATGTTCTTGTGGTTCGGAACCCACGTAAAATTGTAGGTCACCTCCGCCACCACGGAGGACATACACAATACACGATTACGAACACAGTTAGGTGGACCAGCCATGAGTGGATCCTAGGGTCTTTGTTGGTCTGAAACATTATAACATTATAACATTATAACAATTAATAATGGCAGTCAGACTAAGCTTTGAACAAAGGAAATTCATTCTAAAATGCTACTGGAAGTGTGAAAACGCAGTTGAAGTGCAAAGATAGTTTAGGAGGGAGTTTCAAACAGATCCACCAACGCGACTTACCATCACTCGAATTAGAGATAAGTTTGAAGCCGATGGAACTGTTCAGAATGTCCACAAGAAGCGTTCCGGAAGACCACGGACATCGACAAGCCCCACAAAGCAAGAAAGAGTACTGGAAACGTATCACCAAAGTCCAAGGAAATCTGTGCGGCAAGCGAGTCGTGAGGTAGGAATTTCAGAATCGTCTGTCCAACGCATTTTGAAGCGCTGTCAATGGAAAAGTTACATTCCAAGATTAGTCCATGCTATTAATGAAGATGATCCGGACCGAAGAGTGGAGTATTGCGAGTGGTACTTGGCACGATGTGGATGTGGATTGGACGAAGGGGTTTCGTAGAATACCCTCGCGTTCACCAGACCTCACACCACTAGACTTTTTTTTATGGGATACTTAAAAGACAAAGTCTACGCTATAAAACCTGCAACAGTCGCTGAATTGAGAGCAGCCATTGAACGAGAATGCACACAAATACCAAACGAAATGTTCGTGATGTTTGCGATCCATTGCTTCGCGTTATCAGCAGTGCCTGGACCAGAACGGACGTCAGTTTGAATACAGGCGTTGACAAAACAATTAAATAATGTCTGTAGATTCTATTACATTTTGAAAATGAAATGTATTTTAATAAACACTGCCTTTATAAGTATTTAAAGTGTGTATACATTTTTTGGGACGCCCTGTATTATATATATATATATATATATATATACACACACAAATATATATATATATATATATATATATATATATATATATATACACACAGAAATATATATATATATATAATGTGTTATAATGTTATAATGTTTCAGACCAACAAAGACCATAGGATTCACTCATGGCTGGTCTACCTAACTGTGTTCGTAATTGTGTATTGTGCATGTCCTCCGTGGAGGCGGAGGGGACCTACAATTTTATGTGGGTTCCGAACCACAAGAACATAAGAATATAAGAAATTTTTATAGTGGGCACACTAGGGGCCACTTCGGCCTATCGAGGTGGCTCCACTATGTAAAAACTGCCTGTACATTGGCAACGACCAATTTTTACAAAACTAAATAATTATCAATTTAAAACTAATTAATTATTAATTTAAAAATAAAGATAGAATCTTCGGATCCAGAGGATCAAGTCATAAGTAGACTACTATCCACAAATCAGAGGAGAAATTCATATTTTTCTATTTCTACAAACCATAATTTATGCTCGGGATGCCAATTTCCCGTCCACCATTCTGTTCAGTGACGAGGCTGTTTTTTATAGAAATGGTGAGGTAAATCGACAGAACACCCGCTACTGGTCTCAAAACAACCCTCACCGGTATACCTCTTCAAAGGAACAAGATGCATCTCGGGTGATGGTATGGTGTGGCATTTGGAAGGATCGCATCATAGGCCCCCTCTTTTTCGATGAACATGTCACTGGAGGCACCTACCTACGTATGCTCAACATGGTTCCAGCAAGATGGCGCTCCTGCACATTACAGCACCCAAGTAAGGGAATACCTGTACCAACAATTCCCTGGTCATAGGGTAGGACGTCGAGGGCCTGTGGAATGGCCAGCTAGAAGCCCGGATCTCACGCCACTAGATTTTTATCTCTGCGGCCACTTGAAAGCGCTGGTATGTATACGCAGAGAAAATGAGGAGTGTTGAACATTTGCGGCAGGGCATTATTGGGGCATGTAACACCATTACTCCTGACATCATTCACAGTGTGCTTGCTGACTGGGTATCACGTCTGAATTTGTGTATTGAAAACAATGGTGGACATATTGAGCACGTTCTGTAAATAAAAGCTTTTGTTTTGCCTTTTTTTATTATTTTTCCTATGATGCCGGACTTATGGGACACCCTGTACATATATTTATAACGGGCATGCAAATATATCAGATCCAAAGAATCCAGTCAATTTCATTACGGTATCCATCAATACCACTACCTTGCCAACCAAAAATAAGTCACGGTCCATATCAATTGCGGACCAAGTCACAATTTACAACCATATACATTACAATATATATACTAAGGAGGAAAAGTGTAGGTCTGTCTGTAAAGACTGTACATTAATGTAGAAATATGTGCGCACCCATCTTGGGTCTCCCATTTAAAGGTGTTTGTGGAGCAAGTGAAGATCATGAGTTTTTCAATACCTCACAGTACTATGGGGGGCACCGCTCGGCAGAGGAATCTCTTTAAATGGGGTGTGTAAGGACAGAGAGTATCCCCTAACCCAAGATGCTGCCTCCCTATATCCCACAACACTTGTGTTGAGCTGTGAGATCTATCACCTAAATGTACATAATATATATGAAAAGAACTAGTACCACTCATGCAATAAAAGTGGGCTTAAACACTATCACCAGATGTCCCTTGCAGATATCAAACTACCCAACCTTCTTTTGAAAGAATCAATTGTATCTGAAGTCACTACTTCTTCTGTCAGACTGTTCCAAAACTTAATTGCTCTGTTTGTAAAACTATGTTTTCTTGAATTTGTTCTACATCTTGGCTTAAATAATTTCATACTATGACCTCTAGTCTGGTTATTGTGATCTTTAATGAAAAGAGAATCAAAATCTATCTTATCTAACCCTTAATTTTACTACCTTAAACTATACCCAATCTATCAACATATGCGTCTAATCGATTTTTAAACATGTTTATAGATGTGCTACTAATTACTTCTACCGGCAAACTATTCCACCTATTTACTATTCTATGCGTAAAAAAGTTTTTGGCAACTGCTGTCTCGAACCTTCTACTTGTCAACTTACACCCGTTATTTCTAGTCCTATTATATTGAGATATTTCGAAAAAGCTATCTCTATCTACGTTATCGAACCCATTCATAATTTTGAAAACCTGGATTAGATCACCCCTTAGCCTCCTAGTCTCGAGTGTAGTCAATTTTAACTCTTTAAGCCTATCCTCGTACGACTTTGACCTAAGCGACGGAATCATCTTAGTTGCTCGTCTTTGAACTCTTTCGATTTTGTCTATATCTTTGCGCATATGCGGATTCCAAAATTGGATCGCGTACTCCAAATGGGGTCTAACTAATGATTTATAAAGAGGAACTATAATATCGCGCGATTTGTACTCAAAATTCCGAGCTATAAAACCTAACACTTTGTTCGCTTTATTGACCGCTGCTGTACTTTGTTTCGCTACTTTTAAATCACCAGTGACTATAACTCCTAAATCTTTTTCCTGCTCTACGCTTATCAACTCTTTCCCTGACATACTATACGCAAAATTACCGTTACGCGAACCTATATGTAAAATTTTGCACTTATCGACGTTAAATCTCATTTGCCATGTGACTGACCAATCAACGATTTTATTCAGATCATTCTGGATTTTACCTCTATCTTCGTCATTAATCGCCCTACCACCCAGCTTCGTGTCATCCGCAAACTTTGAAACTGTACTGACTAGGCCGACATCTAAATCGTTAATATATATAAGAAAAAGCAAGGGCCCAATACAGAACCCTGAGGAACGCCACTCGCTACATTAGCCCAACACGACTCCGCTCCATCAACGACCACCCTCTGTTTCCTACCTCGCAACCACTCTTCTATCCAATTTATTACTACACCCCTGATTCCATGAGCCTTAGTTTTCTCAATGAGTCTTTTGTGCGGTACGGTGTCAAACGCTTTTTGAAAATCTAAATACACTACATCAACCGCCCGATGACTATCGTAAACGTCAACCACGCTTTGAAAAAATTCTAAAAGATTAGTTAAGCAAGATTTGTTTCGCCTAAAACCGTGCTGCGTATTTCTAACTAAGTTATGCAATTCTAAGTGTTCGACTATACGATCCCTAATTATTGATTCCAGTAGCTTACCTACAACAGACGTTAAACTGATTGGCCTATAATTTCCCGCCGCACCTTTATCGCCTTTCTTAAAGATAGGTGTTACGTTTGCTAACTTGAAATTATCTGGTACGCACCCCTCAGAAATAGACGCATTAAAAATCTTTGTTAGCGGCACAACAATGCTATCTTTTAATTCTTTTAGTTGTATGGGATATATGGAATCCGGCCCCGGATTTACGCGTTTTCATTTTATCAATATAGCGCATTACCTCCCTTCACTAACCACAATATTATCCAAAATATTACCATTATCAAAAGGTATTATGTCTATGACCGTAGGGATATTCGTTACATCTTCTATAGTAAAAACTGACGTAAAGAATTCGTTTAGCAAGGTAGCCATTTCCTTGTTTTCAGAAACTAGATCTCCGTTAACATTTTTCAACGGCCCCAAGACACTTTTTACTGGATTTCTATTGTTGACGTATTGAAAGAATCGCTTGGGGTTTTCTTTACCGTCACGAGCTATGGAGATTTTCAACTTTTCGCTTCACGCCTTAGAGATATGTAGTTGTTTCGTAACCACAAATTGTCTTTATCGCACTTATGTAGCCTATAAGCCCTATCTCTACTCTTTATAATGTCTCCTACTCTAGAAGTAAACCACAAGGGCTTGTTATTTACTTTCGCACGCTTAATTTTGTACGGTACACATTCCTCATTTATAGTCCTAAATACTGTTTCAAACGATTCCCACATTAGTTTTGCGTTGGAGTTCCCCATTACGTTTTCCCAATTGACGTGTGACAATTTATTTCGAAATTTACAAAAGTCTGCGTGCTGGAAGTTAGGAATTTTAGTCGAGTTAGCTGGTTTCGAGTGACTTACTGAGAGGACAAACTCTACCATATTGTGATCGCTATTGCTTAACGGTTCTATTACTTGAAGATCAGTAATTAGCCTATCATCCGTAGTTATTACTAAATCTAAAATACTGTCCAACCTCGTAGGTTCCCCAACCTTTTGAATAAGAAAGCTATCCTCGAGAAAATTAACTAAACGATTACCTTCCGCGTCTCCCTGCATTGTATCGTAATTCACGTTGGCGCAATTAAAGTCACCCATAACTAAAGCCTGCTCACTACCTATTATTCTCTTTAGTTCACGATATAACGCTTCGTCCGTATCAGCTGTTTGATTAGGGGGCCTATATATAACCGCAACAACAAGTTTGAAATCGTTCAATTTAAGTTCTGCTATAGTCGAATCTATTGGTTCTGGAATTGTGTGCTTTACTTCTATAACGTTCGCAATATTATCTTTGATATACAACATAACACCGCCTCCTCGCCTACCTATTCTGTTTTTAACAAAAAGTCTATAACCTCTAATTTGATACTCCCCTACAAAGTCACGTGTTTCAGTGCTAAGCCACGATTCATTTATCGCAATTAAATCATAGTCTTTACAAGCAATTAAAGAAAAAAATTCGTTTATTTTATTTCGTAAGCTACGAGCATTTAAGGATAGAACCTTCAAATTGTTTGTAATTGCGACACCTTCGCGAGCGCAGGGGAAATTTGTGGAATTTACGCTGGGACCGTTCGAGTTACGGCAGCCTGAAAAGAAGAGACAGTATTATGAAATAGTCTTCCTAAACGCGCAGCTCCAACGTCATTAAGATGAAGTCCATCTCCGAGGAACAAGTCCCTCCTGCCGTAGAAACTGTTCCAAAAATTCGCAAAATGCACTCCTTCCTGTTGGCAAAGAGACTTTAGGTTATTGTTAATATAGGTCGCCTTGCTGTAGAAATCGTTACGTTGGATAATTCGAGGAAGTATACCTGTTAAAACAATCTTATTAGTTTTTTCCTTTAATCGCTCTAGTAAGTCCCTGTACCTAGCCAGCAGTTCTTCCGATCTAGAATTTAAAACGTTATTAGTACCGACATGAATAACATACGTTGTGTCCTCGGCGGTACCGTCTGTAAAATGGTCAACACTATTAGTTATATCCTCCACCCTTGCACCAGGGTAGCAGTAACGGCGCCTACGACGAGGGTTTCTCCCACAGAATTCCTCGAGCTGCCCTCGAACAATGGAATCGCCAACGAGTCGTATTTCCGGTTCATCAGCATCTTCGAAACCTAAAACAGAAAACTTATTGTTTGTTATTACTGGTAGACAAGTCTTAGGTTTTCTCAATGGGCTCCATTACGCACTCGAACGAAGGGTTGGGAACTAGGGGAAGAGAGAGGGCTGTTAGTACTCTATGTATATATATATATATATATATATATATATATATATATATATATATATATATTAGGGTGTCTCTTATTTTCGAAGTGTTGATTTGTTTAGGTTGCGCCCCCTCAACTAGTTCCATTGGTTGAAAAAACATCACATATAAAATCTTTTTTGGATTGAACAATGTTTAGAGGTCGCCCCCGCTTATTAAATTTCATAAAATATAGCTATTATTTCTGCAATTAATATTTGAAATTACTAGCAGTTGTCAAGTATACTAAACATGTTTTTAATTAATTAATCATCATATTTATGATGGAGGCGTCTACTAGTCAAGTTGTACTGGCTTCTTCCACATCTTCCAGCAACACTGATGAAAGTGAGAATGAGGAGGAGGAGCCCAAAGGAGCTTGTGCTTTACCAAAATTTAAGAAAAAACGAGGTATGAAAAACATCATGACTATTCAGATGTCTGCTGTCCTGGATCGTACACAAATTTCCTCTAGAAAGGCAACATTTATCCTCGCAGAGGCCGCAAAAAGCTTTGGTTTGGACGCTTCAGATTACAACATAAACCAACATTCTATCCATCGCCTTCGAAATAAGAACCGAGCTCGTCATGCTAAAGAACTTAAGGAGCATTTCCATGGAGAATGTTCTATGACAGTCCACTGGGATGGCAAGATGATGGAGGACCTCACCTCGCACAAGCACATTGATCGTCTCCCAGTACTTGTCAGGACCTGGTGTTGAACAGCTGCTTGGTGTCCCCAAAATCCCAAACTCAACTGGAGAAGCACAAGCTGAAGCCGTTTTTAACTGCCTGAATGAATGGGGAATTACAGAGAGAGTAAAAGCAACTTGTTTCGATACAACAGCTTCAAACACGGGACAATATAGTGGAGCCTGTGCTCTCATCGAAGCAAAATTGGGACATGATGTTTTGTACTTGCCTTGTAGACACCATGTTTTAGATTTATTGTTGGGAGCTGCATTTGAAGCAACATTGGGATCTACATCAACTGGTCCAGAGATATTGATCTTTAAGCGTTTTCGTGACAATTGGACTTCTGTTGATCAAAGCCAGTTCCAAACAGGTGAGACAGACACGATTACTAAAGAAGCAATCATCCAGTGTAAAACTGAACTAATTCAGCTTGCTAGATCCCAGGCACCTGTGTTACGGGATGACTATCAAGAACTTTTGGATCTGTCCATCATCTTTCTTGGAGGTGTCCCCAATAAAGGCATCAAGTTTCGTGCACCAGGTGCCATGCATCGAGCTCGTTGGATGTCCAAAGCGCTCTATTCTATCAAGATGTGGCTTTTTCGAAGCCAGTTCAAGATGACTAAGACTGAAGAACGAGGAATTCGAGATCTTTCCCTTTTTTCTGTTCTCATCTATATGAAGGCTTGGACAACATCCTCACTCCCTATTGAAACCCCATTTAATGACTGGCTCCTTATGAGGTCATTGATTAATTATCCTAACAAAAAGATTTCTGATGCAACTAAAAAAAAGCTCTCTAACCACTTATGGTACCTGTCTGAAGAAGCAGTTGGTCTTGCTTTCTTTGATGAGCGAATTACTACAGATGTAAAGAAACGCATGGTAAAGGCATTAGAAGATGAGTCCACTGATAGACCACCCAAGCGTCCTCGGATTCCTGAATCGACTTTCTGCTCTGGTGAAGGACTGCACCAACTTGTTACAAGAAATACTAGAGAATTCTTTACTAAGCTGAATTTGCCAGAAGGATTTCTGAACAAAGCACCCAGCACTTGGACATCCAACTGTGAATATTTAATGGCCAGAGCTATTGTTGCAGCTCTATCTGTTGTAAATGACCGGGCAGAACGTGCAGTAGCTTTAGTTCAAGAGCTGAATAAGAAATTGACAGTGGGGGAAGAGCAGCTCCAGTTCCTGCTCCAAATTGTTGCAAAACACCGCCAGAGTCACCCAGTTCCATCAAAAACTGTTCTTCTCAAAAAATAACCATCAATGAGGTCGCACCTTAAAATACACCATATTGTATAATCATTGTATATTAAATAAATGTTGTATAACGAAATAATGCTAATTAAAGTAATTAAAGTATGTAAATAGCACTGGCATTTTGAATTTATCTCTATATAATAAACTAATGGTTTTTTTTTGTAGCAATGCTTCATTGCTGATTGTATATAAAAAAAGAGCCAGGAAGGATTTTGGATAGGAGAAAAAGGATTGGGATAAAGAAGGACTGAGGACCAAAGGATGAATTATAACAACATCAAGGATAGGTTAGAAAAGGATCAATGAAAAATAAGAAGGCCTATACTTATAAAAACGAATCAAACTAAAAAAAGAAGGAAGGAATTATGTGTATAATGAGCATAATCATATGTCAGGAGCTATTATGCCATGGTCACCATTTTTATTAGCCGGGGCGACCCCTACATATGAGTCAATTTGTGTCAAACTTTCAGGTTTTAGTTTTTATGCTAAATGGAACTATTTTAGGGGGTGCAGATAAAATAATTCAACATTTCAATTTTTGACTACCCAATAAGAGACACCCTAATATATATAATTTAGGGTTATGACTTTTTAATTTTTTGTCATAAAT
>JAJOZX010003870.1:92500-205000 GCA_023014485.1 Bathynomus jamesi
TATATATATATATATATAAAATATATATATACTGTATATATACCATATATATATGTATGTATATATATATATATATATATGTGTGTGTATATATATGATACACACAGACTGTGCACGAAGAAGGAACTCTTCTAAGAAAATTAAAACCACTATAGTCCGAATAATTAATGGTAAATGACAAATACTATATTTTTTTTCTTTTTCATGATGATAGCCCGACGTGGGCAACGGGTCACTCGCAAAGAGGTCCCAAAAATATAGCTTCCCTCACCAGCTATCTGCAAAGCAGATAGGATCCAGCTTTAGAACAGGGTTTACGGAAAGCAACCTAGCCTAGCTACAGTTAGAACCTCAATATAAGCAAAAGACTCGCTGCCTTCACGTCAGATTGAATACATCAAAGACAAAGGGGTAACTATTATATTTTTAGCCAAAAACCAAAACTTAACCCTCAACTGGCAGAATTGAGCGTCCACTTTTCAAGGCACATAACATGTCCGTTTCATGATGGGAATGAACTCAGAATGTTTCCCCTGAGTTTTTTATGATGCACAGAGACCGTTCTTGGAACAAGGAACTCTTCTAGGAAAATTAAATCCACTATAGTCCGAATAAGTAATGGTAAATGACAAATACTCTATTTTTTTTCTTTTTCATGATGGCAGCCCGACGTGGGCAACGGGTCACTCGCAAAGAGGTCCCAAAAATATAGCTTCCCTATTTCTCTTCCCCGTGTGCAGAGACGCTCCTTATTTACGTCGTTTCTATTCATTTATATACTGCGTGGTCATTGCAGTTAAATGCACATATTCACGATTTGCGAGGGTGCCCTCTCAGGGCATTGGTTTCTGCCCTATGTAGGAGAATTTCGATTTATGATTGATCGAGGTCCGTGGTGTAATGGTAGCGTATCCAACCGGCAATTGGAAGGCCCTGGGTTCGATTCCCGGGCGGTTCGCCTCATTTTTCATTTATTCGTTATTTCTCTTCCCCGTGTGCAGAGACGCTCCTTATTTACGTCGTTTCTATTCATTTATATACTGCGTGGTCATTACAGTTAAATGCATATATATATATATATATATATATGCAATAAACGGAGAAGTAAAAATAAAAATTAAAAATTAAAGGATTATCAGAGAGGCATACAGATTTGTAAGGAGAAAATATCGATTTTTAGCACAAGATCAAACGAATTATAAAAATACAAATTTATACTGGAAATCTGCCCAGGTATTAACACACTGCCTTTTTTGGTTAAGTTTCGATGTATATAAAAATAAAATGAAAATTAAAAGTTAATAAAGTAGCATACAAGTTTACCAAAGATTTAGCGTTCTACCCTTCTTATCTAAATCTGTTTTGAAGGAATTCAAAACAACAGGATCGAGTTGAAAAAGACCTTTGCTTATGTTGAAGTTATTTGAAAGTTGGATAATGGCAGACTCAAGAATATTTCTATTAACAATGTTGCTAGAGTGGAATAAAGCTGAAGCATTATTCCAATCAATACAGTGGGATAACTCTGACAAATGGACAAAAAGGGCACTGGACAACTGTCCTGTTCTAACGGAATATTGATGCTGTTTTATACGTGTGTGCAAATCCTTTCCCGTCTGACCTATGTAAAAGGAATCACATTGTTTACACCCAATTTTATAGATAATGCCTGAATTATTGGTAGGGCTATTTTTTACGATGATATTTTTCGCAATATTGTTATATGAAAATACTACATTAATATCCAAAAGTTTAAGTACATTAGCAATGCCTAAAAAGCCCGGGAAAAATGGAAGTACTAAAATATTTTTTGACAAAGTACGAGTGTTATTATTGACACGATAGAAAGTTCGTTTTGCCTTGTTGAGACAAGATTCCATAAAAGCAGATGGATAACACAGATCACTTCCAATACCGTTGATTTTTTCCAATTCGGCATCGATGTATTCCGGACTGGCGATCCTAAGGGCGCGGAGAAACATTGATGAAAAAATAGCCTTCTTAGTGGGGGTGTCATGTCCCGAGTAAAAGTGTACGTAGGACAAATTGTTTGTTGTTTTCCGATAGATACTAAACTTAAAACCTGGGCTTTCCCTATGTACAAGCACATCCAAAAATGGGATTGAATTGTCTTGTTCCACTTCTAAAGTAAACTTAATGGAGGGGACTTGATCATTTAACTGAAGGAGGAAGTTATCCAGGTCACGATTCATGGGCCAGATACACAAAATATCGTCGACGTACCGCAACCAAGGGATGCCAACCCCCAGGATTCTCGGAATGTAAGTAATTTCGAAAAACTCCATATAAATATTGGAGAGGAGGGGCGATAAGGGGTTGCCCATGGCCATCCCAAAAACTTGTTGATAATACTCGTTATTGAAAGTGAATTTACAGTCTTTGATGCAAAGCTTAATAAGATCCAAAACAATGTGTGAAGGTAGTGGCAGGTCATACTTATGTAATTCTTGGGAGAGAAAGTCAAGCATATCGTCAATCGGCACTTTTGTAAACAATGAACAAATGTCAAAACTGATCAACCTATCGTTAGTTTCAGTACGTGCATTATACAATTTTTCAGTAAGATCCATGGAATTTTTTACATGTGAATCAGAGATAGTTCCGAGAATGGGGGACAAGACTTTGACAAGCCATTTGGAGAGTTTATAAGTAATAGAGCCCACCGAGCTAATAATAGGGCGCATAGGGTTGCCAGGTTTGTGGGTTTTAATAAGACCGTAAAGGTAGGGCTTTTTAGGCATTGCTAATGTACTTAAACTTTTGTATATTAATGTAGTATTTTCATATAACAATATTGTGAAAAATATCATAGTAAAAAATAGCCCTACCAATAATTCAGGCATTATCTATAAAATTGGGTGTAAACAATGTGATTCCTTTTACATAGGTCAGACGGGAAAGGATTTGCACACACGTATAAAACAGCATCAATATTCCGTTAGAACAGGACAGTTGTCCAGTGCCCTTTTTGTCCATTTGTCAGAGTTATCCCACTGTATTGATTGGAATAATGCTTCAGCTTTATTCCACTCTAGCAACATTGTAAATAGAAATATTCTTGAGTCTGCCATTATCCAAATTTCAAATAACTTCAACATAAGCAAAGGTCTTTTTCAACTCGATCCTGTTGTTTTGAATTCCTTCAAAACAGATTTAGATAAGAAGGGTAGAACGCTAAATCCTTGGTAAACTTGTATGCTACTTTATTAACTTTTAATTTTCATTTTATTTTTATATACATCGAAACTTAACCAAAAAAGGCAGTGTGTTAAAACCAAGGCAGATTTCCAGTATAAATTTGTATTTTTATAATTCATTTGATCTTGTGCTAAAAATCGATATTTTCTCCTTACAAATCTTTATGCCTCTCTGATAATCCTTTAATTTTTAATTTTTATTTTTACTTCTCCGTTTATTGCATATATATAAATATATATATATATATATATATATTTTTTCTTTCTGTAACCTATATATAGGCTGTAACCCTTTTATGTACTTCAGTGTTCCTGAGGATGTCATTAGACGAAAGCGCTTGAGCACCATTTTGTGTTTCCTTTCCTTCGTGGTTTTATTCATCATAAATATTTTTCACGTGTTACTTTCGTAAAATAATTTTCATATATATATATATATTATATATATATACATATATATATATATATATATTATATATATATATAAATATATAAATAAATAAATAAATATATATATATATATATATAAATATAAATAAATATGTATAAAAATAAATATATATATAAAAATAAATATATATATATATATATATATATATATATATATATATGCTGCAAACCCACAAGGAAAATGAAAAACGATTCCAAGTCCTTTCGTGTATTCAAAGCTACACCTCGTCAGGGAATGAAGATAAAGGCGAGATGCCCATAAATATATACAACGTACAGGAAAAACAAAACAATTAGCACATACTTAACAAGGGTTAATGAGAGGCAAAAGAAATTTTAACATGATATCGTCAATTTTATACGTCCCCGAACTGTTATTGAAATTGTTTTTAAAATGAATAAATGCACATTCTAGAATATTTCTTTCTATTATATCTCTGTTTTTAACAAGCGCTTTAGAACTATCCCACTTGATGCTATGGTTACATCTATACATATGGTTAAATAAAGCATTGGAAGTATTAGCTGTTCTACACGCATATTTATGCTGTTTTACCCTAATATCTAACGTTTTACCAGTTTGGCCTATATATACTGAGTTACATTGTGTACATCCAATCGAATACACACAACCAACAACATTATCAGGGCTATTCTTTATTAGGCGTGATTTAACAGGATTATTATACTTAAAGATTACATTAATGCCAATTGCTTTAAGTACAGTTGGAAGGTATTGAAAATTAACATGGTAAGGTAGGCTAAGGATATTTTTACGCTGAAATTCCTTTACAATTACATTATTATAATACCTATTCTTGGCTTTCTTAAGACAGTTATCTAAAAATGAAATAGGATAACATAATTTAGTACCAATATTCATGATATTGCATAACTCAGAATCTAAAACTTCAGGACTGACAACTCTCAATGCTCGAAGAAACATAGCAGAGAAAATAGAGGATTTAATCGAAGGATGATGGTCAGAATAAAAATGCACATAAGAGTTATTATTAGTAGGCTTACGGTAGACTTCATATTTGAACTGATTAGAGCATCTCCAAATTTTTATATCAAGAAAAGATAGGCTTCCATCATTTTCTTTTTCAACTGTAAACTTAATAGATGGGACTAAATTGTTGAGCCTACCAAGAAATAAGTCCACATCCAAATTATTAGGCCAAAGGCATAAAATATCATCTATATACCTGTACCAAACCAGGTTAAAATTAACAATCGTAGGCAAAATTCTACTTTCAAAAAATTCCATATATAAATTAGCTAGTACAGGTGAAAGGGGATTTCCCATAGCCAATCCAAACGACATAGCATAAAACTTATTTTCAAACTGAAATTTACCATCTTTGACACAAAGCTTAATTAACTCAATAAGAGTGTTGTGTTGAACAGGGAAAGAATATTCAGAGATTTTATCTTTTAAAAAATCAAGTAGGTCATCAACAGGGACTTTTGTGAATAGCGAGCATACATCGAAGCTTACCAATTTGAAATTAGGGACATTAGGGAACTTCAGTTTGTCAATAAGATCCATGCTATTTACAATATGTGACTCAGAAATAGAGCCAACTAACGGCGTTAATAAACTAACTAACCATTTTGATAGCTTATAGGTTACGGAGCCCACTGAGCTAACAATAGGCCTCATGGGATTATTAACTTTGTGTGTTTTTACTAAGCCGTACAGATATGGTAGTGACGGATTGATACTAAGAAACTGCTGTGAAAGCCCATTATAGTTATTTTTTAATATTTCTCTTAATTTTCTGTTAAACATTTTATTAACATCCTCCAATGGGTCTCTATTTAGAGGTTTGTATGTGTCACGATCACTCAATAACGTATTCATCTTTTCAACATAACTGTTTTTGTCCATGATAACGATCGAATTGGATTTGTCCGCTTTAGTAATATGTAATGAATCATTATTTTTCAGTGTTTTTATGGCTTTTTCAAACGTCAAAGGATAATTCGATTCAAACCTCGTATTAAAAGCACTATACACACACCCTTTGGCTAAAGTCACCTCACTTTCGGAAATATTACTATGTTTTTCAAAATTAATAAAAGACTTAGCAATCAGTAAACTACTGGGCTTTTTTGGTACTGAGAAACCTAACCCAAAGCCTAACGCACATTTCGTATTGAAGTCTAGCTCTTGGGACGACAAGTTAACAATATTACTAAAATCGCTTTTTTTTTTTAGTCCAGTAACTATTACGAATTAAATCCTCCAGTCTATTGTTTAATTTCCTATTCTGAGTTCTGCATCTTCTACGTAAGTTGTTGTAAATATCGTCCAAAAGTGTACTTCTCCACGCATGCGGAACGGTGGAAAAAAATATATTTTTTCTTACTTCGGACTCTCTGAAGGCGTTCTTCACTTCAATGCGGGCTATATTAATATGTTTCTTTAAAATAATCCTTTCTGTGTCATCAAACGGCGTATCGTCCAACATACGGTATCGTCTTCCAAGCAGGGATTTTGGGATGACTTTTTCACTATAACACTTCCTAAGGAAATCGAATTGGTTCTTAAGAGAATGTGCATGAGCAATAGCAGAACGGTAACTTCTAAAAATCGATCGGAGAGAAGGGAATATGGTTGTAAAAAGAGCAACAGTGAAGAGGACACGCGTGGGCTCCATTATATGGGATGAATTTCACAATAAAACACGTGAAATGAACGAATGCTGCAAACCCACAAGGAAAAAGAAAAACGATTCCAAGCTCTTTCGTGTATTCAAAGCTACACCTCGTCAGGGAATGAAGATAAAAGGCGAGATGCCCATAAATATATACAACGTACAGGAAAAACAAAACAATTAGCACATACTTAACAAGGGTTAATGAGAGGCAAAAGAAATTTTAACATGATATCGTCAATTTTATACGTCCCCGAACTGTTATTGAAATTGTTTTTAAAATGAATAAATGCACATTCTAGAATATTTCTTTCTATTATATCTCTGTTTTTAACAAGCGCTTCAGAACTATCCCACTTGATGCTATGGTTACATCTATACATATGGTTAAATAAAGCATTGGAAGTATTAGCTGTTCTACAGTACACGCATATTTATGCTGTTTTACCCAAATATCTAACGTTTTACCAGTTTGGCCTATATATACTGAGTTACATTGTGTACATCCAATCGAATACACACAACCAACAACATTATCAGGGCTATTCTTTATTAGGCGTGATTTAACAGTATTATTATACTTAAAGATTACATTAATGCCAATTGCTTTAAGTACAGTCGGAAGGTATTGAAAATTAACATGGTAAGGTAGGCTAAGGATATTTTTACGCTGAAATTCCTTTACAGTTAGTTTATTAACGCCGTTAGTTGGCTCTATTTCTGAGTCACATATTGTAAATAGCATGGATCTTATTGACAAACTGAAGTTCCCTAATGACCCTAATTTCAAATTGGTAAGCTTCGATGTATGCTCGCTATTCACAAAAGTCCCTGTTGATGACCTACTTGATTTTTTAAAAGATAAAATCTCTGAATATTCTTTCCCTGTTCAACACAACACTCTTATTGAGTTAATTAAGCTTTGTGTCAAAGATTGTAAATTTCAGTTTGAAAATAAGTTTTATGCTATGTCGTTTGGATTGGCTATGGGAAATCCCCTTTCACCTGTACTAGCTAATTTATATATGGAATTTTTTGAAAGTAGAATTTTGCCTACGATTGTTAATTTTAACCTGGTTTGGTACAGGTATATAGATGATATTTTATGCCTTTGACCTAATAATTTGGATGTGGACTTATTTCTTGGTAGGCTCAACAATTTAGTCCCATCTATTAAGTTTACAGTTGAAAAAGAAAATGATGGAAGCCTATCTTTTCTTGATCTAAAAATTTGGAGATGCTCTAATCAGTTCAAATATGAAGTCTACCTTAAGCCTACTAATAATAACTCTTGTGTGCATTTTTATTCTGACCATCATCCTTCGATTAAATCCTCTATTTTCTCTGCTATGTTTCTTCGAGCATTGAGAGTTGTCAGTCCTGAAGTTTTAGATTCTGAGTTATGCAATATCATGAATATTGGTACTAAATTATGTTATCCTATTTCATTTTTAGATAACTGTCTTAAGAAAGCCAAGAATAGGTATTATAATAATGTAATTGTAAAGAAATTTCAGCGTAAAAATATCCTTAGCCTACCTTACCATGTTAATTTTCAATACCTTCCAACTGTACTTAAAGCAATTGGCATTAATGTAATCTTTAAGTATAATAATACTGTTAAATCACGCCTAATAAAGAATAGCCCTGATAATGTGTTGTTGTGTGTATTCGATTGGATGTACACAATGTAACTCAGTATATATAGGCCAAACTGGTAAAACGTTAGATATTAGGGTAAAACAGCATAAATATGCTTGTAGAACAGCTAATACTTCCAATGCTTTATTTAACCATATGTATAGATGTAACCATAGCATCAAGTGGGATAGTTCTAAAGCGCTTGTTAAAAACAGAGATATAATAGAAAGAAATATTCTAGAATGTGCATTTATTCATTTTAAAAACAATTTCAATAACAGTTCGGGGACGTATAAAATTGACGATATCATGTTAAAATTTCTTTTGCCTCTCATTAACCCTTGTTAAGTATGTGCTAATTGTTTTGTTTTTCCTGTACGTTGTATATATTTATGGGCATCTCGCCTTTTATCTTCATTCCCTGACGAGGTGTAGCTTTGAATACACGAAAGGCCTTGGAATCGTTTTTCATTTTCCTTGTGGGTTTGCAGCATTCATTCATTTTACGTGTTTTATTGTGAAATTCATCCCATATATATATATATATATATATATGGCCTTGGCTGGTTCGAAGTTGACGGGGGTTCTGGTTAGGTGTCAGCAACGGGTTTGTTACGCTGATTCGCAGTAGTTTTTTTTATATTCACAGTAGTTTTTTTATGTTGTACTCTTCGATTTCTTCTTATAACTTATCGGGAATTTATTTTTCTCTATTTAAGACTAAGTTCTCTGAAGAGAGCAAAGCTCGTAGGAGACAATAAAGACTTTTTCTTACGGTAATTTACTGCTAATGTTACAGGTAATGCTCAGCCTCTAAGTTATATCAATCTAGTCATAATGATCACTGGAGAAATTTCATGGGTTTTTATATCCAATTGTTTCCTTACATCACTATTATTTAATGCTGATCTTATTTTTTTTATTCTGAATAGGCTGATTTACTTTGCAAAACATTTAAAGACAAAACAAATATTTTTGCTGTATGAATGCCGAGATTGCTAAACAAGAGGAAGCCATATTTTTTTCATTTTAAACCGCATATTGACAGGTCTCATGTTATCATGATCTGCCGAGTTAACTAAAATTGGAAATTGAAATCTGCTTTCCCATCAAAAATTACAAACAAACATGCACATGGGCCAAAATGAAAGGCTTAAGATTAAAAATTAAACGTTAAGCAGGACTTGACTTCATCTTTTACAACGAAGAGAGATTGTTTGCAAAAAATTAACAAGATTACATTTTTAAGCTAAGTCTACGAAAAGGATTAAGTTGTTTAAACAGCTTAGTTAACCAATTATAAAATGGAAAGCAAATCAAAGTTTTATCCAAACTTGTGTAAGCTTGATACGATTTTGGGATTGATGTTAAAATGAATATATGAATAAGAATATAAGGATTATATAAATATAAGAATTATACGAATGAAAATAAGAACTATATGAATGAATATAAGAATTATATGGATGTAGGCGTTATTCATTGTTCATTTTTACAGGGCTCTCCAATCTAGAATGATATTAATACAGTAATATAACATCCTAACTAATTATAACTAGATGATAACAAATGGTGTTTTATAATATAGATTTATATACACAACATAAGTCGGGGTGGTTAAGTTACAATGCACAGTAATTAGAAAATCAAATCCTTAATACGACACCTGATTAGAGAGTTAACGATCCAATTACCTGAGTCGAATCGGCTGCCCAAAGGGCGAGGCACGCACTCGCAAGAGGGGTGAGGCTTCTGCTGCCCTGTCAAAGTGTTTGCACTTTGCCCTGGAGAAACTCCCATGGTGCCACGTTTACAAAAGATTCTTAAGGTTGCAAAGGTTGTCTAACAATGATATTAGCAAAGGAATTTATATAATTTTGGTTCTATACTTAACTCCTGTATGTGATTTATATTAACCGAAAAGAACATTTAGAATTTAGGAATCCTCGTTTAAGTTTATAGATTTGGCACACTGGAGTCCTTAGGGTTAAGAAAGAGGCCAGATGATCCACTGGGGCATCGAGGCGAGTTATAAAATATTAAATTTAAAAGATTAATACTTTAATTTATGCAAACAGAATAAAAGGGGTTAGTTTGAATATCCTCCCAAACAACAGCAGTTGGATGTAGTCTTATATGGAGACAAAGAATAGTTACAGAATTAGTCGGATGTAATGTTCCATAAGAAAAAAAGAAAGAGTTAAATAAAATACATCTACTTCGGACTTAATCCACTATATTTATCAGTTAAATTTTACACTAAAATCGATACTTATGCACTACTGAACACTTATAGTTAACGGTCACTTGTGTGTCCTTGAGCACTTGGAGTCTGATTTTGTCTAAGTCCACTTTTTACACTGGTCTAAGTTCACCGTATACATACACTTTTACAGCATATATTCTTGAAGGTTGGCTTAATCCGCCAGTGAGCTTAACCAGCCAGTTGGCACAGTATATACAACGTTTGGACAAATGCACGTACACTCCCGCCTATACACCCATAAAATATCACACACACACAACCATATGCACGATTATATGCGCCGGGTTCGAGACCCGGTGACGGTGCATCCGTCCACAGTTGGTAGATAAATGGGAAACCAGGGTATCCTAGTGGGGATCCCGGTAAACTGTATTGCAACACTCGGTCATATTGTTTATCCGTTTGTTTATTTCCCTCTCTCTCTCTCTCTCTCTCACATATATATATATATATATATTATATATATATATATATATATATATATACAGGGTGGGCCGAAAGTCTGGATCCATAGGAAAATATTTATTTTAATACATAAATTACAACAAATGGTAAATACTTAAAATGAATATCAACTTTAACTCGTAAATGCGTATCCGTGATACTGTACAGTGGTTCGTACTCCAGTATAAACAACAAATTATAACAAATGCTCAAATTGGTGGCCTCTGACATCGAAACACTTAGGGATGGAATTTATGATTTTTAATAATTCTTCGAATTGACGTTCTCGAGATGCGTGTTTCATTTGATAATCTTCTTGTTGACTTTACTGGACTATTCGTTAAAGTTTCACATACCATTGCAGAGGTATTTTCATCAGTTGCAGTTTTTGGACGACCAGAACGCCGTCGATCATGTACTGTACACTTCCTGTTTCTTTGAAACGTTTAAACAACTTGCCAAAGGTCGCATGTGTTACTGGATGCTTATCAGGATGATTTCTATTGAATTCAGTAGCAACTTATAGAGTTTTAGATAGATTGAATAGATTACATAGATTAATTTAGATAGATTCGATGAATTATATAAATTATTATCACGTTTTTTTGTTTAGTTTCAGATTGTTATTTTCAGATTGTTTATGACTGAATGAGTTATGATTTAATTCCGAATGAGTTATATTAAGTTCAGATTGAATGATTCAATTGCTAGAATTTAACAAATAGTTTCTTGTTATTAATGCTACTAGGCCTAAATAAGTGAAATCATGGCGACAAGAAGCAAAAAGCACAATTCAACATTTGGTTACCCTGCAGAATTTCCACCTTCAATGACTCCTTTAAAGGCTGACGTATTTAGGCATTATTTATTGGTAAGAAAAGAAGAACTGATTTCGAAAGGATCTAGAACAGCAAAAGAATGTTACAGAATTGGCACTAAAGATGTGGAAGCCATTTGGGAGAAGTTTTCCTTTTCACATATAGGATTTGAAGGAATAGCTATAAAAGTTGAACGATTGATAGAATCTGCAGCAAAGCTAAATAAAGTACCATTAAAACAAAGAAACAACAGTTTTTAGCAGAAGGTGGAGACATTCGATGAAATGTTTGATATTTGCACTTGTAGTTGCTACGATAAAAAAATCAGTCGAACGGATTGCAGATGTGATATTCGAGTTCCAATGATTGAGTGGGAGTCTTTTGTGGGGCAGAAACAAAAAAAAAACCCAACTAGGACCAATCGACAGAGTAACGACTTCCGCAAGAAAAAGTACTCACAATAGAGTTAAAAGATTAGAAAGAAGAGCCAAGATAAGCCTAGATATGAATGTCGCCTGAACCAGCAAACTGGACCCTTTACATATTATGGAAAATGAGAGCATGGAAATTGATGATGACAGCGACGATATTGACTTTGTTCCGGATTTTGAGCTGAGAGAAAACCATCAGAACAGAATTATTTATGATAACTTAACAATAACAGCAGATAGATACCGTGTAAGTTACAGAGCTACTGCAGCTATAGTAAATGCAGCTTTGAAGGATATGGGAATATTAAACGAAACCAACATGTTGGATAGGAAAAAAGTGGAAATAGAAAGAATAGTTGTGGGTAAAAAGAACACAATCAAAGTGAAATCAGAGCACACACAGATTGAAGGCATCGGATTTGATGGTAGAAAAGATCAAACTAGGACAAAGAAGGGAATGGAGTACGAAGAACATTATGTGGTAGTCAAAGAAACTGGTGATGTTTACATGGATCATATAGCTCCAGATAACGGAACTGCTTTTTGTATTGAAGATGAAATAATAACTTTTATAGTTGAGTCTAATAGCAAAGAATCCCTCAAAGCTTTGCTATGCGATAGCACCCCAGTGAACACTGGCAGGATTGGCGGAGTGCTAAAATTGATTGAATTATATCTGGACAGGCCGGTACAATGGCTGATCTGCCTTTTGCATGCAAGCAGACTGCCCTTCAGGCACGTATTTGAAGCAATTGATGGAAAAACTTCGGGACCAAACACCTTCAAAGGTTTTCTTGGAAATGAACTCCGAGAGGATTTGACCAAAGTGGATATAGTTGATTATACCCCTGTAGAGGGCAACATTAAAGAAGTTTCGGCCGATATTGTTAAAAGTTTCAGCAGTGACCAAAAATATATGTATGAAATGTGCATTAGCATACAATCTGGACGCATCTCACAAGCGTTAGCCACCAGATCCCCAGGTGCCCTCCATCATGCAAGATGGCTAACACGAGCAAACAGGATCCTGCGCTTATATGTCTCTACACAGAATCCAGACAAAAACATCCAAAACCTAGTAAAAATTATAATGCTGGTTTACGCTCCAGGCTGGTTTTGGATAAAGTCTCATCCAAAGGCAAATGAGGGAGCATCTAATTTTTGGTATATCATGCACTTGCTTAAAGGTTTAGATAAAAAGCATCGGATGATTATAGAGCGTGTCCTCAGAAATAACGCCTATTTTGCCCACCCAGAGAATATCTTACTCTCAATGATAACGGACACAAGAAGAGAGGTCAGAGATCTGGCTATTCAGCACATCATTCGAGCAAGAACTAGGAGCACCAATGCGAGAAATTTTGAGCTGCCAAAAACACTGAACTTTGAAGCAGACGATTATCCTAACATGATCGACTGGGACAACGAAACCATCACCCCTCCACCTATTTTACAGAATTTGACAAATGATGATCTTCTTAAAGTTCGAAATGAACCAGTTCAACTTATTCCTTTTCCCTGTCACAGCCAGGGAGTAGAACATGCTGTAAATGTGGTAACAGAAGCATCACGAGATAGAATTGGTTACGAAAACAGACAAATTTATTTTGAATGTACTGGAGTCGAGAAAAAAGCTAACTGTGTTCCAATGGAAAGGCCAGTGGTGTCAGTGATTTACGATTTTAAATTTCTTAAGGTGAATATTTTGGTTTTAATATGCTTCAATTGAATTCCTTAAGGTGAATATTTTGATTTTAGTATGCTTCAATTGATCCTTTAAGTAATATACGGAGAAAGATTTCTTATTATATATATATTATATAAAACTTACTTTAACTTTACTTATATCATTATTTACTTTAATCTTTGTCATTTATCAGGTTTTTTTATTCAAAGAATTGGTTTCAATTTCATTTCAATTTAAAAAAAGGGGGGCATATGCAACGGGTAGGGGGGTGCGCATAGCGGTGTAATTAGAATATGTTGTATAGGGGCCCAAAGGAAACTCCGAGCAATGTGTAGAATAAGAATACAAAATTTCGACCCCCCTAATATATATAAATTATATATATATTTCCCCGTTAAAAAGTAGGCCTAAGGTGGTATGTGAACAACCTTCCACGGTTGGTAGATAAATGGGAAACCAGGGTATCCTAGTGAAGATCCCGTTAAACTGTAATGCAAGACCCAGTCATGTAGTTTATCTGTCTATTTCCCTCTCTCTCTCTCTCTTATATATTTTTTTTTTTTCAGAGGAATTGGCCACAGATATCTAGAGATGGACGTAAACTGCATTAATTAACTCTCTCTCCAGCTAACTTGAATTGGTTATTAAGGTCTTTTTCATCTGTAACTTCTGCAAAATAAAACAGGACAAATGGGACACATACAGTAGCATTAAAATGAAGGTGAAAATGTGCAGCACGAATGAATAAATAGAAAGGGAATATGATAAAGGAGGGAAATGATGAGAAAAAGGAAGGCAAAAACGATATAAACAAAAACCTACCAAAACAACAAATCCTAATTGGACGCTGTAAATAGCTGAACAATAGGACATAAATATTTATGGGAATATATATATATATACAATTATATTAAACATCGTTCTGAAAATTGTTGAGTTTGACGGAAACGATAGATAATATCGATTTAAAATTCCAATAAATAAACTTCTTTCCGCAGGAGTTTATTTCGAGATCATAAACTTTGGGGTTTAATGAACCGCATCCACTACACATCTGTTATTTTTTTAAATTTATTTTACGAGATTGTATCGTGCTATAACGCAGTACGCCATAAACTTTTACAACTACTCGAATTGTTTCGAATACCGAATATATCTTCGATTGTCACTAAAACCCTTATTTTTTTTGGACAATCGAAGATATACAGGTGAATCCTAATACCCCAGTATATAATGCTGTAGACCTTCACGGATAGGTGACTTTAATAGTCATTTCCAGTTTCTGACGATTTATTTTTCAGAGGAAATAATAAATTTTCCAAACCTATTTTAGATAGGGTACCATAAACCGATTCACAAATTTATTTTCTTACCTCGTTAAGCACCTCATATAGTTGGATGCTTATTATACGTTCAACTCTCCCTTCCCCCACCAACTCATCGGCGACAGAAAGCAAGATTTATGTCCATCAACAATGCGCTTCTCTCTCCACGGCTCTGGAACGGGCAAGATATATTTCACACGCCCCAGATTTGACGGGGAAGCCAATTACAACCCTGTGCGCGGAGCCCAGGACTTCTGGTTGGCGGCTAGGCATGCCTATACGTTAACCCCGGCCCAAATTTCACCGATAGCCAATAGAAAGCTCGCGAATCGGATATCAATTACGAACCCCGTTTACAAAAGGGGCACTTTCATCACAGGGCATCAATTCAGTTGTTTTTTTCGAACAGTGCTTTGGAAATACCTCGCCATGTGCAAATCACAGCTCTACAACTCTCCTGAATTGTTCGAAGATGAAGATTTCTACGCCGAGGCAACGCGTGTAATTTTCAACGCTGTAGACCAGAATGAACTTCTTTCAATGCAGACTGTTGCAGAAATTTGTGACGGAGTGCAAGAACCGTTCAATAAAGACGACATTAAAATGTAATTAATTAATTTAATTTGTGATTATATACTTCGTTTCATTCACTGTTTGCTAATTTATAAAATGTCATATTAAACGCGTTTAGAAAAACTAGTTTGTGGATTATTCTCGGGGTATATACTTCATGTCATTCAGTGTTAAATAATTTATAAAAAGCCGTAATAAAACGAAGTGAAAGGATATCTGCCCAGAGGTCGAGGCCCGGTCTCTATTCATATATATATATATATATATATATATATATATATATATATATATATGTTCCTCTGTTTATTTTAGGGAAAACAATAGATTCTTAATTAATGTCCATTCTCTGGTTCCTTCGTGGTTATTTCGGCATATAATATATATATATATATATATGGTGTGGTTTTAATAATACCTTTCTTGATAACTTAAAATTTTTTAGAAAGTTCTACAGTAGGATTTTAGAAATATTAAAAACTTTTAAGAAATGCCTGCGGACCCGGGTTCGAGACCCGGTGTCGGCAGACGAAGCTTTGCACATCCATCTAATCTTTCTTTTGCGCAGTAAATTAGTGTACTTATTTTTAATTATTGTCCATTCTCTGGTTCTTTCGTGGTTATTTCGGCATATATATATATATATATATATATATATATATATATATATATATATATATATATATATGTGTGTGTGTACATATATATTTATATGGTGTGGTTTTAATAATACATTTCTTGATGACTTAAAAATTTGTAGAAAGTACTAAAGTAGGATTTTAGAAATATTAAAAACTTTTAAGAATTGCCTGCTGGCCCGGACTCGAGACCCGATACCGGCAAACGATGTCTTAGCACTCTTACTTTTGAAAACTGTCAGGTTATCTGCTTTGTGATTATAATTTGCTATGCGTTCTAATCAGCATTTTCTGTTATTGTAACTCTTTAATTAAACTTTAATTCAACTTAACTTTAAATGATTCAGTATGAACTAATCATGTTAATTTCTTCATAAAGAACCGAAGCGGAACTTGAACGTGTTATAGCTACTTTTCGTTTTGATGAAAGGGGAATAAATGATTTGAAGGCTTTACCGCACAGCCAACCCAGTGACCTGAATACAAGGGTCGAGGTATTGACTCACATCCGGTCCAAGGAATGCCAGGTAATCGAGGAACTAATGTAAGTTTTTTGGGTGGTTCAGAACAAAACATCGTATTTTCATTTAATTTACTAAATGGTAGAAAACATGTACAAAGCGGCTTTCAGAACCAGCGTCCATTAAATAAGCCTTAATGAAGACATTTTATCAAATGTATATTCACCTTTACACAAGATAGATACAATTATATATACACCTTCACACAACACAATGAATGCGAACATTTGGGATTTTTTTTTTATTTGTTTGCATGCAGTTTCATCATTCATTCCAGTGTCGCACAAATCGAAGAATTTTAAAAAACATTATAAATCCCTTCCCACGTGACATGTGCAGGAGAAATGAAAGGCAATACATGCCACAAGTATTACTAAAATATCCATGGAGGCGGTATTGATTCCATACAATTACAGTAATATCTAACTGTTCGATAAATTTTATAATAAGAGGATCATTTCAGGGTTGAGTGCCAAGTCAATAAAAATAGTACATTCTTTTCCTATTTTTAAAATAGATTGCAAACCAATGAAGCCCCTCACCCCCCACAATGTCGAGTTTTCACGATAATCCAATACCAGTCTCTCGTAGTTGGCAATTTCAATATTTCATTCTTCGGAATCTCGCCGATAAATTTGGAGAGTGTGATTCGGTTACTTTTCATTACTCTCTGGAGTGTATTCGAGTCCATTTTAAAAGTCTGTGACCACGTTCCTGAAACGATCAACTTCAATTAGAGCCTGTGAATCGAGGTACACGACTACGCTAATAGGCGCGTCTATAGGGTTGGCAAATTCCAACCTGACTGAGATGTTTCCACTTTGTTGCGGACTAAAGCGCGTATTTATACTAGCAGGCAAGTCAGGGGTAATATCAAATGAATAAAGGTTAAATTCTTCCACAAATTCTTTCTGCATTACGCCAAACCCAAGCTCGTCACAGGCGCCGGCATTATGAGCCAGACCACTATAAGCTCTCGCGCAGAGCGGGAACACAGCGTTTGATGAGTAGTCCGTAACCATGGTTCCTCCAATGTAACGCCATTTACGTATAGATTTATATTTTTAAAGCCGAAATTCTCGAATTTAAAGGCGCTCTTTTTATATTTTCCATTCGTCGAAACGTGATCCTGCATTCCAATTCATATCCTTTTAGGTAGAACTCCCAGGGCCACGTTTTCTAGCTGCTTCGAGGGCACCCCGGCGGGCACCGTGTACAGCTTGATCTGACCTCTGTTAATTGGGTATTTTACTGTTGCGTGTATTAATTTTTTTTCAATTTTTACATATTTCGGTGAACTTAATTTCAATCGCCGTACACGTAACTATGTCTCCATGATGTGAATCACAACGGGTTTTGCGCCCTCTTCTTGATCAGGCCACAGATATATGCAGATCTCAGGACTCGTGCGGTTGAGCTTTAGTTTCAGATCGACGCCGTTCATAAGCAGTTTCTCCTGGAACGTGAAGTCTGTATGAAGACGACCAAAACATTCGTATATCTTTTTTTTAGAATTTTAAAATTTACCCTTTATACTACTTTCAGCTTTAGTCTGATAATATCCCTCGGCGGTTAAAAAGGTGTGCTTCGCTTCTTTTGAAAAGTTGAGGACATTTTCCAGATAGACTCGTAGGTGATAATACCCCGTTCCTGCCGAGATGTTAACCTGATTTAAATACACCTTACACTGGCTGAATATGGAGTGTAGACCTAACTTTATACAAATTATATAAAGCCTACAAATGAAAAATAATTTGAATACAATTGAACACAGTTTGACACCTTACGTGGCTAGACGCCCTCGTAAGCAAATAGTTGAAAATTTGAACTGGACGCTTTGCGATCCAATGAGCAAGTGCGTTGCCGCTGAAGGCGGCGACCTGAAGTGCGAAAGACAGTGACGTCATGCCACTATGTGACGAAACCACTTATGTAGATTTCACATACCAACCAAATTATGTTTGGATTGGGCGTGGTTTGATATTTTAAAATATTTTTTAATAACCTGCCCGGCATGAACTGCAGTAATCCTAATTAGTGGATTATTGCAGACATTTTGATCTAATGATATCCGAATTTTAAAACCAATTTTAATTTAGAAAATAAATCTGATAAATTTAATTACATTCTCTTAAATCTTTAAGGCGTTGAAGACACCTTAAAGCAGCTTGTCTCTTAGGCCGAGAGACTTGAGGATTTTGATTGCTGCTATCGCTAGGATCAAGAACAACTTCTTAATTTTGACTCTCATTGTCGGTTTCGGTTCTAGTACCCGTATGAGTGATAGAGATCTCGAGAGGGTATAAATGACAAATTGGGTACTTGACAATTTGACCGTCAGAGCGTTTAAGTTGGACGCTTCTGACTTTATTATCTTCACCGAAGAAAAGCTTTAATATCCTACCCATTTGCCAGAAGGGCCTGATCTTTGAAGGTGATTTTATTAGCACTACGTCGTTTACTTTGACTCTATTGACCCAATTGCTTTGAAACAGATCGCGACTATATTCTCGTAAACTTAGTAAATAGGACTCGTACCACAAAGTTATAAAGTGATCGAATTTCTCGTTTAATACACTGAACAACTTGTTCAAGTCCTCACGAGAGGGCGGATCTTGCGTCCATAAGGGATCGTCCGAATCGTCGTTTCCTAAATTTAGTGCTATGCTAGAATTACTGTGAATTTTAAGAAATCTTTTTCTGAAAGCATATAAGTTAAAGGCCTCGAGTTGATTGAATTTTGAATGCTAGATAGCAGGGTGACCAGATCATAATAGTCTAATTTAGATCTACCGATGGACTTGTACAGACAACTTTTCACTACTCTTATGAGTCGTTCCCACGCAGCACCCATCCATGCCGAGTACACGGGGAGTTTAAGATGTTTGATATTATTGACTCGCATGTGCTCGCGAAACTCATCGGACTCTAAAGAGGACTCTACAGCCTTTCCACCCTCTACGAAGCCTTTGGCATTGTCACTCTAGACAAAATCGCAAACTCCGTAGAGATTTGAGAATCTTTGAAATGCAAGGAGAAATGATTTAGTCGACATACTCGGCACTAACCCCATGTGCACCGCTCGGATGTTAAGGCATGTGAATATTAGGATGTACATTTTGACAGATCTTTTGTCCGAGTCTTTGACGTAAAGGTGGCCAGTGAAATCTACTCCTACATGTTTAAAAGGGCGGAAAAAGTTTACTTGGGCCTTAGTGAAGTTGGTAAATTTGGGGTATTGGAATGCAAATTGATTGTATTTTTTGCACACCATACACTCTGAAAGAATGCTTTTAACCGTCTGCCTAGGTTTGGTTATCCAGTAACCTTGCATTCTGATTACGTTTAAGGTGGATTGAATGCCAAGATGTTTACATCTTAAGTGGCAGTCCATTACTAACAAACGAGTGAAATGGTGATTTTTCCCAAGCAAAATTGGGTTGATGACACTGTAGTCATAATAGTTTGACTTAGCAATTCTGCCTTTGCTTCTAATAAGCCTAACATCGTCAAGAAACAAATCTAAGTTCTTTACGAGGTCGGGTATTTCTGATTCCTTTTTACTTTTATTATTTTCTAAAAAGTGGTTTTCCTTTTCAAAGCAATCTAACTGCATTCTATACAACCAGTGAAGTTTAGCGCCAAAGTCTGCGTCTGCCTTTTTCTTTCTTAGTTTGAACACGAATTTAAGGACATAGGCAGTGACTCTGAGCAATTTGTTTAAATTTGAATATTTGGTTATGTCTAAAATGGGCTCGGTTACGTCATTCTCGTTTGCAACGGCCGCATTAGTAACTAGTGATGTTTGAATTAGTTTTTTACTGGAATCGGAAAGACATTTAAGTTCGTATTTAGGCCAATGTTTTGTTTCTAAAGTCAGCCAAGTAGGTCCTTATAGCCAAGAACTTAAGCGAGATTCGAATTCTTTGAATGTTATTCCGCGTGTGATGAGGTCTGCGGGGTTATCATGAGATGCCACGTATTCGTAAGTGATTTCTACTTTAAATTCTTTTTTGATGTTTTCGCGCATGGAAGCTATGTCCTGAATACGGTTCTTAACAAATATTGACTTGTTTTTACAATTTATGTCACTAGAGAGCAACCAGGATAGTATTATTTGCGCATCGACAAAAATTTGAATAGAGTCAAAGGGGCACTGAACTGCGGAAAGAAACTGAGGCAAACATTTCAAGGCTAGATATACTGAGAGTAATTCTAAAGAAGGCAAGGTTCTACCCTTTAATGGGGCGACTTTTGCTTTTGCAAAAACTAAACTCGACTGTGCTCCGCTTACTGCGTAGACGGCAAAACCATAACACGTTTTGCTTGCATCGCAAAACACTTTCAAAGCAACTCCCTCATCTGAATTGAAAGCAGATCTGTTTATTTGAATCAACTTAAGTTTAAGAAGGTCCTGATATATTTTTCCCCATTCCTTTAATTCTTTATCACCCAACTTTTGATCGCAGATCAGACGCAAAGACCATAATTGTTGCATAAAAACTCTACCTTTGATTGTGACTGGTAGGTAAAAGGATAAGGGATCGAATACTTTCGAAATTTGAACGAGTACCTGGCGTTTGCTGTCGGCAAACTCATCAAGGTTGAAATCCATCAAATTAAGTTGATCGGTACCTACTTCATAATGGTAACCCAAAACTCGCTCCAACCCACTACCATGTTCTTCAGCTTTCCCGTCCTGAACCATTTTTTCTTTTAAATCTGAATTGTTCGTGTTCCACGAACGCAGTTCGAAACCCCCTTCTGACATTCGACTGTTTGAATTTGAATAAAGCTCATAAAGAACCTCAGGGTTTGAGTTTGAAATTATTAAATTGTCGACATAGAAAGTCTTTCAGCATTGAGGAACACAAGTCGTTTTGATATTTATTGATGTGATGTTTGATCACGTAATTCAGGATAAAAGGGGAGCTGCAAAGTCCAAAAACTATAGTAGAGTATCGGTAGGTAACTAGGTTGCCATTTTCCTTCCAGAAAAAGCAAAATCTATTTCTGTCGGAGTCTAATTTTAATTTAATTTGGAAAAATGCCTGTTTGACGTCTGCTAGCATGACGTATTTATTAGTACGAAATTTGCAGAGTAATTTAAAGAGAGAGCCCATTAAATCAATACCTGGAAAAGCTGCTTCGTTTAAAGAAAGCCCATCGCTGGTCTTAAGGCTGCAGTTAAATACTGGGCGTATTTTTGTTGTTATTTGAGCAGCTTCTTTTTCGACTGGTCTGTCGGGATCCATGTATGATTTTCGAAATCAGATGGTTTTACATTGATCTTTTCAATTATGCCTTCTTGCAGTTGGTTTTTAAATACTTCATTATACTGACTAGTGAGTTGTTTTTTATCTAAAAGTTTACATACTCTGTCTAAAGTTGCTAAAGCTATTTTGTGATTAGAGGGGACGAGCGCGACTCGCTCTTCATGCCAAGGTAACTCGACATGGTACTTATTATCTTTGAGCTCAATTGAGTCACAAAATTCTTTTACTTTCAGCTCGTCCACACTACCAAAGAACTCACTTTTTATACCAATTGATTCTAGACTATAAAGGTGTTCTAATCCCAGGTCTAAATCAGGGTCCGCATTGGTGAATTTTAAAGGGTTGAAATATGTGGGTGACGGTTGCATGACAGCATTAACCACGCACTCCACGCCCTCCCTAACCGAAATGTCCTTTTGATGAGGTTTAAAGACCTTTGAACTTGCAATCTCTCTCGCTTCACACTCGCACCTCGACCCCAACGAATGGGCAGCCCCCACAAAGCAGAGCGGATTATGGGCGGAACTTCTTTGAAAATTGGATTCGATGTTATTTGTTTGCGAATGTTTGTTAGGAGAGAATGAAAAACCTTTGAAATCCCTGGAGAGGTTATCGTCCACTATAAGGTTGAAAAACTGATGATCTTGGTTTGAATTTAACTTAATTTGAAATTCATTCTCCCTAACGCGCCTGTTCTGAGATCCTATGAATGTTTTTATGTTATAAGAATTGGGTTGAAGTTCCTCCACATCACACCCTAAATCTAGGACGGCTGAAGTCGCAATATACGATCTCTGGGATGCTAGATCCAACAGACATCGCACACTACGAATTTTATCCCGATACGCGAAATCTAAGGTCAAAGTGGGAAGTAAGAGATCTGATGGTTTTGACGTACTATTGGACAAGTCGGTCGAGAGCACGCTGGAATTTATGACCAATGGCCTGTCATGCTTTAGTCACAAGTTTGGTTGTTTTTCATTCGGGCACAAGGAGAAATATGAGTTCGCGCATTGCAAAATGCACACTCATACGATAACTGGTATTTACTTGCCGGACACCTTTCATCAGAATGTTTGGAACTGGAACAATTTGCACATAATTTTAACGTTAGGCAACGAGCTCCTCGCTTTTCAGCGCTTTGATAGAGAGGACATCTGAGCATTGAGTGTTCACCCTTACAGAGCTTGCAAAAGCTTTTATAGAAGGGTTTGTCCTCGGTTGGATTTTTAATATTCGCTAAAGGTTTAGAATTCTGAGGATGATTTGCTTTAGCTTCCGTTTTGAAGTTTTGTAATGTAGGAGAGTCAGGACTTGAAACTTTACTCATTTTTAAACTTATTTTTAGACTTAGTTTGAATTTTGATTTCAGAAGGCTTTGTGGGCTTGTTATATTGGACAGGCTTAATTTTTTCTAAAGTTCTAATTATTGAAACGTAATTATCTAAAATTTGATTGACTGAGGGGTAGTTCGAGTTTAAAGTGTGAGTTAGCTCACGCCTAAATGACAACGGTAGATTTTTAAAGATAATATGAGCCATCAGTTTGTTTCCGGCAAATCTCGCTTGAAATAAGTCTACTCCGTAACCTTTAAGGTCATAAAGAATAGAGCGGGCTTCATTTAGCCAGCAGGCTAATTTAGTATAGTCATAGTCCGCTAAAGGTTCGGCTGTCGCTAACTTTTTAAAGTATTCGTCGATGATGAATGGTACATCGAGAAATTCTTCTTTCAAAAGTTTTAGGGCTACTTGATAATTCGAATCATTGTTGGTTAAATGTTTTACAATTGTAAATGCATAATTCTTTAGATAGCCTTTAAGGTAGGCTAATTTGGCACAATCAGAAAGGTCTTCCCGCGAACCTATTAAATTGTCAAACTGCGACAAAAAATTCTGGAAGTTATCTTTATCCGCAACACCATCAAATGTGGAACATTTTAGAGTAGGAGGGTGAGCTTCCTTTTTAAGGACTGCTTTGAATCCCGACAAAAGTTGATCAAGGCTAGTGTGGCCTTCGCTCGACAAAAATGGCGCATTAGCAGCCTCCGCTTGGCGAGGCATTTGCAAATCAGGTTGACTCAAAGTTTGAAACTGATGTTTTAAATTGGACACTGAATTGGTTATTTCGAAATGATAATCAGTTTCCATTGCCAACTCGCGTTCGAACAAAGCTTTATCTATTTCAAATAACTTGTGAATTTGAAACTTAGTTAAGATTTCATCATCTAAAGTGCTAACTTGATCCAAATTAGATTCTATGATCTTAGTCTGAGCGGTTAAGATTTCACTATTGAGCTGCTCATTTGCTAACAGGCCCTGCAATTTATTAAATGTGATGGTAATTTTTCGTTTACATACCGCGCGCCTACGCACTAAATCGCGTACGGCGTCTTTGCAATTCCTTATTATAGACTCACGTTCGTCTTCGTCTACATTTGATGCGTGAAGCGCGTAACCTGAAACCGAATCTTCAAAATCAGAGTCAATGTCAGACATCGTTACTGTTAAACTTTAAGAGTAATTCGAAAAAACTAATAAAGTTAATATACAAACAGATCTATTAACTTAGTTTTAATAACCAAAGTTGGTTTTCGACTTAATCCTAAACCCAAAACCAAACAAAAACACGGTAAACCCAGCCAGTCACTTAACAGTCTACACTGTAGACAAATACCTAACTATAAGCTATGCTGCAGTAAATGGAGTAGGCCAACACTGATTAGGGGTAGGCCAACACTGTACACAGGGGCAAGCAAACACCGTAAATAAGGCAAGCTAACCCTGTAAACGGGGGTAAGCCAACACAGTAAACAGGGGTAAGCTAACTGAAAACAGGGGTAAGCTAACACTGTACACAGGGGTAAGCTAACACTGTACACAGGGGTAGGCAAACGCCATAAATTGGGGTGAGAAACTATTAAAACTAAAGGTAACTTAAATTCGGTAACAAATTGAAACGCGAGACTAAATATTTGAAACACAGGCTGTGTTAAGGAACGGCGGTACCAATTAATTATCAGCTTCGCGCAACTAGGCCTAATTTGTACGACTGTAGCACACAGCCAACGTAAGTTGCGCTAACACAAAATTATCCTAAACCGTGTTACGCTAGCACTAAAACTATACTAAACTAGTCTAAATTCTAATAAACTAGGCTAAATACCACTTTAAGTATGAAATATATGAAGTGATCAGGTTCAAATTCTTTTCAAGATATTGGTTTTTACGTTTTGAATGAATGATTAAAAACTAAATTGAATTAAACCAACACAAAGACTGAAGTTAGAGTCACTGTCCTGGCTGACGCCAGACGATTTGAGGCTCTAACCTAGTACTCATAAAAAGATGAAGAGGTTGAAAAGAATTTAATCCGTTCAACGGCGAGCAAAATTACAGTACAATCCTACTCACCAATGAACCTTCGAAAATGAAATAATAATGCAGAGTAACTATCATCGCAGTCCGTTCCATCTGAATGGGCTATACGCAGTTTAGCGTACATGTGCATGCAGCTTGGCTCAAAAAATAAGGGCCTGAGCTGGGTATCACGAATTCTATAGGGGCACTCGATGAAATAATTGTGTTTAATGGTTTAATTGTAAAAAAGTCGCTATGCTCAATAGAAACCTGCGTATGGGGCATTAGCCCTGTTCAAAAATCAACTTTTTCTTATTTTCATAGGTTTCTGTACTTTTTCCCATGCTTTTTGACCTGAAAATGCCGAAAATCACAACCATTTTGACCTAGGTTGTACGGAAGCATTGCCGCATGGAGCTTTAAATTTTCTGCCTTGAAATCGGCCAAAAGCACCAGTTCCGGGGTCCCTTGAATCATGTTTTGCACTATAACTTTTTATCTAAACAAGATAGAGCAACAAAATAGGCACCAAATTAAAGTTTTTAATCCTCTTTCTAACTTATACAATATGATAGTCTTGGAACAAGAAATGGCACATTGGTACATACAAAGATTTCAGAAATATCACAAAATTCGTTTTCTCACACTCAAGGCAGACAAGGCGCCTTATTCATGACACAAATTTGAGATTAACATTTTGTCACAAGTCTAATCGATCAAGAAGTGAAGCATTACATGATGATTAATTTCATAATGACATTTACACAGTCAGTTGTTGAGAGTTTGTTTCTTGAAGCTGTCAAAGCGGCGTCTGTTGAACTCCACAGCTTGAAGGAGATAGTCCCTTTGCTTGGCATCTGTTGTTATGACATTTGCAAAGTCGCTCATCATCTTGACACCACGTTCAGCAATGTCATTCACCGCTTTCAGATTCTTAACATAGTCCAACGCTTTTCTGTAGTCCTCATTCTGTGGCCAAGACGTGACAGGTTCCAGAAGCCACTCGGATCCAATGTTCAGTGTGTCCAGCAGGAAATGTGATTCTGGGCCAATGAGATCAACCAGGGTGGTCTTAGCTGTGACTCTCTGGAATAGAGGCTTTCCTGTTCTGAAGCTGTCTGGCTTCTCAGTGGCATGTAACTGGGCAGCAATGTTGTGCTTCAATGTGTCACTCAATCTACTGCTAAACAGGGCAAATGGCACGACTTCCTGCGTCAGGTACCATTTGTGGTTTTCCATCTTATTAAGTACTGCATCAGCAAGCTCTGGGTCAGTTTTCTTGTACTTCAACATGTCCTGGATTAGACTTAGATCATTCACGGGTGCATCTGCAGCAGACATTGACATCATCCATACAGGAGTGTCGAACAGCGCAAGGAAGGTGTTGAGTCTTTCCAGCTTTGAAACAGTGTCTTCGTCGTACTCAAGTTGATCTGCAAACAATAGCATTTTCATGGAGTACAGGTTTCTGGCCATCCATCTTGCCTGATGAATGGCGCCTGGTCGACTCCAGTGAATACCTCGAGGAGGCGTTCCTCCAAGAACAATGACTGTCAGTTCAGCCATTTCCCTGTAGTCGGCTCTTGGAAGCCTTTCTGCTGTTAGAATGTCTTGGAGTATTTCTTCACTGTTCTTCTTCTTTTCCTTCCGCCATTTGCTGTTGATAGCAAACATCTTTGGGTTTTCCTTGGACAAGTCCGTCCAAACATCCTTCAGATGCTCAAACCAGGGATTATCTGGCCCCTTCACCTTCCCAAACAGCTTCTCCCAAACTGCTCCTACTAGGATTTCCAGGATGTGATGTCGACAGGCCAGATAAAACACTTTTTTGTTCAGCATTTTCTCTAGCAGTTTGGCAGCTCCTCTGTGAACTCCACTGTTACTGGATGTAGTGTCAAAAACAAGGGCAGTAACATTATCCGTAAGTTCCCATGTCTCCAGTAAATCCATTGAAGCCTCAGCCTGAGCTGTGCCAGAAGAATTGTCGATTATAGGTACTCCCAATAACTTTCCTTCAGTGTATGAAGGTGGACTAGACACTAGCACAGCTAAAGTCTCTGAGGTACTTCCAGGTTCACTGCCCAAGACATCTTTGAGCAACTTTCCATCCCAGTGTAAGGCAGCGTACTGTGGGGGGTTTTCACAAAACTTGGACATGTGACTCTGGCTGATATTATACCTGGACAGCATTCTGTTGCGACGTGTTGTTGAGGTTGAGATGACGAAGTTATCCAGATCAGCCCCTCCAGCTTTCAAGGTGGCAGAAACCATGGCAGTAACTTGATTGTCTGATAAACCAAGACGATCAGCTGTATTGCAGATGACATCACATTCCATGACCTTCCTTGGAAACGTCAAAGTCACACTAGTCACAGTGTCTTGATGGTGAGAACATCCAGGACGAGGCTGATGGTAATCCATGTCCTCTGTGTTAGCGTCGTTGTCAGTTGAGTCACCCCAGGTAATGTCATCCACATGAACAACTGCCTCTTGTTCTGCTGCAGCTGTAAAATAGTACAACATGTTAAGACAGTAATTGTTAAGTACATGCTAAATATCGCAATGGAGTAAAACTTATAACTTTTTGTAACGTTCAAAGTAATTAGTTTTACCTTGTTCTTGTCTATGCTGCAGTCTTTCATTCCTCGCTGCTTGCTGCAGGGATCTTCTCTCAAAAAACTTGTCATGACCAGACATATGACCTTTCCTCTCAGTCTTTTGGTCTTCGTAGAACCTGATATCCTCATCTTTCTTCTCTCTGGATAACAGTCTGTTGTTCTGTATTTCCTGGATTGCATCTGGAGCTCCTATATCGAACAGGCTGTCTAATTCCAGCACAAATGCTCCTCTTTTTCCTCCAGGTTTACTTGCTCTTCCTTTGCTCTTCACCAGAGCACGATGTTTCTTATGTAGTTTCATGAAGAGCTTCATTGCGTTGTACTTGGTCATTGTCTTGATCCTAGCCATCTGCCAGAATGGGATGATAGATTCAACTGTTTCATATGCAAGGTCTTGAACCATGGGCCTCCCTGCATTTTTCGGTAAATTCTGAAGATTAAGGAAATACTGGAACGCCTGTCTGTTGGTGGGAAGCTGGGAACCACTGATAAAAGCTGAAGGGTATCCAACCAGGAAAGTTTCAGTGAGAGATCTGGTAGATGGCCCAGTTGACACCTGCCTGTGGACAGTACGTGGAGGTTCTGAGATATCAACTGTGCGCCCACGGAGCTCCCTCAGCTCCTTGCTTAATGCCATTGTGAAGTTGTAACTTGTAGATGGTTTTCTAGATTCTGATTGAGTTTCTGTTGTTTCCTGAAAAATGATAAATAATAATTATTATTATTATTATTAATTATTATTTATTTATTATTATTATTATTATTATTATTATTTATTAATTTTATGCTCTTTCATTTGATACCTAATTTGTTGCTCTATCTTGTTTAGATCAAAAGTTAAAGTGCAAAACATAATTCAAGGGACCCCGGAATTGGCGCTTTGGCCGATTTCAAGGCAGAAAATTTAAAGCTCCATGCGGCAATGCTTCCCAACATCCTAGGTCAAAATAGTTGTGATTTTCGGCTTTTTCAGGTCAAAAAGCATGGGAAAATGTAAAGAAACCTATGAAAATAAGAAAAAGTTGATTTTTGAACAGGCTTAATGGGGCATATCAAAGAGGGACAGTTCCGATTTACAGCATTGTGAACTACACGGATGAATGAAACGCGCCATGACGAGTCAGAAATAGTACCACCTCTCTGAACAACTAGTAATCAGCCTATGATTCGTGAGAGTAGTGTCCTCTTGTGGAAATAAACTCTATTAGAGTGGGTTTTTATTATCATAATTTGACCTTCACGTAGAAAAGTGAAGTTTTTTGCATTTATGTCCTTTTACGTTTAAATCCACGTGTTGGTAACCCCTTCTTCCTGACAATCCTCTTCTTTCCGCCACCACGCATTTTTCTCTTTCCATCTTTGATGATTTCGTCCCGTGTACGTTTTAAATGTTTTTTTTAGAGCTCCTTTAGGTTTAGTTCCACCCACTATGTCTTCTACCGCATGAAAACCTGATTGTAACGCCTTTCTTCCAAGGTATCTAGCATCCCTCTTCAACAGTGGGACAGCGGTGCGTAGTATGGTTGAAAAAATGGATCCAAGCTCACTCCCACGCTGATATCTCACCCCTCGATAGACTGTGAAAGGCCTTCGGATCATTATAACCGAAAGCGACGAAAGTGTAGCTTCACTGTTAAGCTTCCATCACCGAATGGGACATTTTTTTCCTCAATCGTTCTTTTATATACCGAGATACTGGATAATTGATTAGTCGCAACATTCACATAATGGGGCTTGTCATATGTATTGCTCAAACTTTTCCCTCTATGATTGGGGATGTGTGCAATGCGCAGCAAGCGCGCCTGGATGTCCCCAACAAATTGATGCTCTACGATATTGCTATAAATATAGCACATGTCTGGGAATGGGCAGCTTTCACCCAATTTCTCCATTTCTCTATCTCTTTGGAGAGCTGCACTATCTCGGCCCTTTATCGTTAATTATCGTTAATATTTCACTAAGCGTTGATTTTAACTTCAATGTGCGTGCAGGCGTGTCTATTTTTACGACTTCAAAAAGTAAATCGTTTGTCAGGTACGACTTTTCAAGACTCTTGTTTAACCCCATCACAATGTCCATGGCTGTGTCATAATGACCGATTCCTAGCATAACATTTTTACTATAGTACTGTACCTCACCGAACAGGACCGATCGCATAGTATTGTCTAAGGTTATGCTAAACTTTTCACACTCATCGAATCTTCTAAGGACCAGAAATATGATCTGATCATTTTCAAGAGTTAAAAATTTGGTAGCTTATTGGAGTTCACATAAACCCACCTCATACGAATCACGCTCCAGTTGAATGGGTCCGTGGCGTTCTGTCACAAAGTTGGCCAGAGTGTTGTTAGGATGTAAAGACAGAGGAAAAGAGGATGGGAGTGTGACATAGAAGTGGCTAGGAGACATGTTGCATACTATTTAAGCTTCATTATTGCAGCAGCTTTTATATAGGTGTTGAAACTTTTTGGATAACCCAGCCATTTCACCAGGTACATTTTTCTCTTTCCTGAACCTTTGCTGCCTAAAATGTTTTCAATTTTAAACACACGTTTTCCTAAATTAAATGTCACTTTCTGCAACTCTTCGCGGTACAAACCTCCTGCGATTTCTTCCCCATTCAAATCTTCAACGTAATACATCATTATCTCGCCTTTACGTGTCATAGCACTAACTTTAAAAATCTCACGTGTCCATCCTTGCTCAAATCCCTTCGCGAATTTATTTCCCGAAACTGATAGCCTTATATAATCATTGATTTTGAAATGTGTAGAGTGTGGTGGCGGTGCTCCATCTCTTCTCACCTCTGGACGCGTACCTCTTTCTAAAACTTAGTTAGGTGTCGTTCTAATCGTACAGTGGTGTGAACGGTTGTATGACGACGCCAATGATCCCAGAATGTTTATATATCTGTGTGTTTTTTGTGTAAAATAGCGATGCATGCGTTCCTTTATGGTACGTTCAACTCTTTCAGCTAAAGAGGCCTTATGTATAGAATTGCTAGTGTAGTAACTGATATTAAACTCTGTCAGCATATTCTGGAAAGCGCGGCCTATAAATTCTTTCCCCATATCTGTAAAAAAATAGCCAGGAACCCTATCTTCATTTAACATCAACGTTTTGATAGCTTTCGCAACTGTTTCAGTTGATTTATTTTTCAGTGGAATTAACGACAGATATCTAGAGAATACATCTGTTATGAATAGGATGTGGCAGTATCCGTCATTATACACTGGATAGCTCTGCATGTCTGTTAAATCCGCATGCCAAATAGAATAAATCGAGGCCGCTGTTGTGTTGGGCGTTTTAAACCTTTTTCTCACCGGCTTAAGAAGTGTATAAGCATCCTGCTCTCGCAAAAGCCTGTCATCATCTTTTTTCCCTACTCCTAAACATCTCTGTACAGTCTATTAATGCTGCAATAGGAGGCGGGGTTAGAAATGTCATAATAGCGTTTACTTAATATGTTAGCCATTTGCGTATTTTACAGACACGTGGATAAGGTTGGCCGTTTGTTCTCTTCTTTCTCCTCTTCACAGACGCTAATTCTAGCGGCGATGGCGTACTCAATTGTGACACATGCGAGACTTGATCCAAGTTTTTTAACCTATTCAGATTACCAATCAATGTCTTTGGGACATTTAATTATTGTAGTCTTGCTTTAATATGCTTCCATCCTGTTGGTGAGGGCCTGTCCCTCTTTCTTACCAGATTGTGGACAATGTCAACGATGTTGGATCCTTGTACCCTTGTTCCTTCAACAATGACCTCGCCTGTATCGGCCCACTGTATGATGGGGTCCTCACTCAATAGATTATAAAGACTTAAGTCTTTATTCCTCAATGTATGTGGGAGACTGCTTTTTAATACATGTTCGATATGTTGCATTCCGTTATTCTTTGGTTGGTCATCTCTAACGTCGGGCCCAGGTCCTATGTCACGATGCTCAGCGTTGCTCGCGCTGTGCCTAATAACCACGGGGAGATCTGTCGGATTCTTATAATTTTCGTACTCATGAAGAAATTTCTGGAAAGCGTTTTGATACAAGATCCTTTCCTCATCAGGTGACTTTTCACTGTTTAATAGGGCTAGCAACTCGCTTTCCATTCTTCTGAGCATGCTTTTATGGGGTTCTAGAGCCCTCTCTGGAAACTTTGAACTTTGCAATGAAGCATACACCTCGTGCGGAATCACTACCACTTTCTTCATTATATTAATCTAGTGAATAAAGGACCCAAAACTGAAAATAAGATGGGGAGGAATAATTCCCCTTTTTACAATAATCCGCTTTTTCTTCCCCACAGTTTGACTTTTACGACCGAGCGCACGTATTATGTTCTTGTAACGACGTAAGCGAGCCTTCTGAGGGGTTTCATTGGCACATTACATTTTATAACATTAAGACAGATTTCACAGATGCATTTTAAAAAGTCGGAGTCGATATTTTTAACAAACATCTGTTGCAGTGCCCGGGGCAATCGTTGATAGATTTTTATTAATTCACGATATTTCTTCAGCCTATTTGTCATTCTGGAATATACACCGTTTCAGGTTCGTTTGGGAATATATTCGTTCTTAGAAGCACCCTAAACGTGTTTCGCGGGTGAAGGTCACAAAGCAAATATCCAACGCTGACTTGTGGCTTCTTTATAAACCTCCAAAAACTCCTTACGCTGATTCGGGAACATTTGATTGGCTAATACCCCAATTTGTGACACATCTCTACGTTGTGCGAATAAGACTAGATATTGTGTATTTAACGACACATCGCGCATGTATCTATTTTTGAAAAATAGATTCTGGTTGATGAAGAATACGCTTATGTTAAGATGGTGGGAGAACACTGTAAATGTCTCGGCAAACGTTTTATCCATTTCCAACATGAGATCGTCAATTACAATACTGTATGCTCATTACCTTTTCGAATTAACGTCATATACACCTTGTGGAACAAAATTTCATCTTGGTACTCGTTGAACACTGACTGATACGTCGAATAGCACCATATTACTTTATGCACAAATTTTGAGAACATCTCCCCCTTATCTTTAATGATTTTAAGCATAAATACAGTTTTTCCACATCCTGTAGGGCCAGATATAATAATGTGGAGGGGCTTGTGAACCTGAATTTTTCTACAGATTCCATCTCTAACACGTCACACCCCTAAGTGGGTCATTTACAAAATATTACAAATTTAGTGCTGCTCCTTATATTTTGTTTTCTTCTTCCACAGAACCGTGAATGACGACGATGTACAGCCCCCATCATCGATATCACAGATGAACCCGATGACCGTGTAGCTACAGAATCCTTCCCCCTGACGAACCCTCACCAGCGACACCTGTAGCATGCGACAGTTCAAAGCGGAAGCATGATGAAGAACCCTCCACGTCAGGTATAAAGCGTGCCAGGATTGCGCCGGTTGTTAGACCCCAGTAATAGAGCCCCAACCCTCTACGTCTTACGACACAACCCCACAATAGTACCTTCCTCAAATCTGCCCCATTATTCCTGTTCAGTTCAGGGTACTTCCTCCACAGCCAGCTTCTCAAACTGTGGAGGATGGTATAACATTCGAGTTGGTGCGCACCGCTACCCCACCCCTGCCCTGACTAGAAATCGGTACGTGGTCAGGGTTGACCCTGGATCCCTGTATACCAACGGTGTTGGACTGCGACGCGTAGTTGAACGTATTGTGGAGTTTGCCCTTCAGAACCGCGACGAACGTGAAGTCCGGACGAGGTTGTCCTTCAGGTTCGGGTCAGATGACGGGGACGTAGATGATTTTTGGGTAGTAATACCGTTCAGACGTTTGGCTGTAGACATAGAATATATCTTGGGCCGTATAATGCAGCCTCTCAAAGTAGTACAGCCTTCAATATGGACAACTTCATGGTAGATATTGACAGAGTATTCCGGGTTGCGGGTCATAGTGCCACACCTTATACTCTTAATTTCAATTCTCCGGTTATTTACAGAAAGCATTTAAACGTCGATCGTGGTTGCGTTTATAGCAATAGTCTTAGCTCATATGTTCACTGTGCTAAATACATGGACGCAAAAAATTTGGCTGCCCACGGTTGTGCAGCGTGCCCGTAAACTGGCTTCAGATTGTAAGCTTGAGTTTGAGTGTAATATGGGTCCTGAAGAACTGAGAAGGGCCGAGCAGGAAATGAATGCACGTATAGTCGTATTTGGAATGGATGATCGTCGTAGGACTGTGTATGTTTTTAAAAGCTGCGTGAGAGATCGCACAAGACCTCTACTTATTTTAGGATTGTCAGGAACATCGTATCTTTCCATCCGTAACATAAGGGCTCTCCACGCTAGTTATGATAAAAGTTGAAAATATGGAAGGCATCATCATCTGTGTAAGGGATGTCTCGAGTTTGCTGATGATATGTGAAACATTGTAAGGATTGCTATATGGTATGTGAGCAGAGTAAAGGCCCCAAATGTGAAAGTCATGTAGTTGAAGCCGATAAGAGGGAATGTAATGTGTGTAGACGTACATTTTTCAATAATAAATGCTTTGAACTTCATAAAGCAATTGGCAACTGCAGGAAAATGAGGATTTGGATGTGCGGTTTGTTTCATATACTGGATAATTAGGGGAATTTCAAATATAAATGCGATGAAATTCACTGTTCTACATGTCATGAAAAATATAAGGCGGATGGAGTGAAGTATGTATGTTATATGAAAGATGCTAAGCCTAAAATAGCCGTTGTATAACCGTGTACTACGATATAGAAACTTACACGAACGTTGCAACCAAAGAGGTTATTCCACATTTACTCGAAAGTCAGACTATCTGTGATGAGTGCATGGCGATCGAGTGTGATGAGTGTCACAAATGTGGAAAACGGACAAACGTTTTTAAAACGACTGCACACGACAGCCCTGTGAAACTTTGTATCGTATATTGTCAAGTTAGCGGACAAGTTCAAAAACATGACTGTGTATATTCTTGCCCATAACGTGGCAAAATTTGACACACAGTTCCTTTGTAAGGAGTTGCTTGAACACGAGTCGTCTGCGATATTTACAGGTGATCCATTTAAAAGAGGCAACAAACTAATACAGATGCAGATAAGAGGTAATGTACAGTTTAAAGACACCCTGCTGTTCATACCTTGTAAATTAGCAAAGCTACCCAAGGTCATGAGTGTAGCCGCTGAAGTTTCAAAAGGGTATTTCCCTTACACATACTTCCACTCAAACATTACTTTAAGTACACCAACATGAGTGATAGTGAGCATGAAGATTTTGACCGCCACTACAACAGTTTTAATGAAGCTAGTCCATACAATAGAGCTGATGAATATGAACGTTATTGCGTGAATGATGTGCGCGTGCTTAGAGTATGTTTCCAGGCCTTTAGAAGGATGTACATGGCCCGTTTCAAATGTGATTCGCTGCAAGTCGCAACCACGATTGCCTCATTATGTTTTACGGTGTTCAAGAATAATTTCATGCTTAAAGACTCCTTTGCAGTCATTCACAGAAACAACCCCCGCATTTATGGGCACAAGTCTATGACAGGGGTATACATAAAAGATGCCAGCAACACGGGTGAAGTACCCGTTGAGGTCAATGGTCGTGTTTTTTAGGTTGATGACCTAAGTGAGGATCCAACCACTGGTGAGAAGTCTGTGTATTCTTTTAACGGCTGCTGGTGGCATTGATGCCCGCGCGCTGAGTGTGCCTTCACAGGGGACCTCCATGGAAGATCCCCCGCCGAGAGCCTCGCATGGACCCGTAACCGCGATCAATTTATAGGTTCCCGGTTCACTCACAAGATCATGTGGGAGCATGAGTATGATGTACGGATGGCAACAGATGACCAGTACCGTGAAGAAATAAGGGACATCAAACATTCAATGGTGTCGGACACCCTCAAATGCGGTGACAACTTGTTTGGAGGGCGTACAAACCCATTCAAGCTATACTTTCCGCTTACGTGATGAAGAACAATCCGTTCCCCTTAGATGCACCTGAAAAACTGGTGGGTCCCACCAGACCAACCATCGAGGAGTTTTCAGCTAACTTAAATGAGCGCTACTTTGGACTCTCTTTCGTAGACGAGCTTCCCCCCCCACCCGCGATTTATGGATGCCGATCTTACCCGTCGTTATAGATCAAAAGCTCATGTTTCCACTGTGCCTGAAGTGCGCAGAGGAGAACAACGGTGATTGTAATCATAAAACCAACCAGCGTTCCCAACTCGTCTCGCTCTCTCTACACCATGTATATTTATGGATGTCCCTTAGGCCTGTTCAAAAATCAACTTTTTCTTATTTTCAAAGGTTTCTGTACATTTTCCCATGCTTTTTGACCTGAAAAAGCCGGAAATCACAACTATTTTGACCTAGGATGTTGGGAAGCATTGCCGCATGGAGCTTTAAATTTTCTGCCTTGAAATCGGCCAAAGCGCCAATTCCGGGGACCCTTGAATTATGTTTTGCACTTTAACTTTTGATCTAAACAAGATAGAGCAACAAATTAGGTATCAAATGAAAGAGCATAAAATTAGTAAATAATAATAATAATAATATAATAATAATAATAATAATAAATAATAATTAATAATAATAATAATTATCTATCATTTTTCAGGAAACAACAGAAACTCAATCAGAATCTAGAAAACCATCTACAAGTTACAACTTCACAATGCATTAAGCAAGGAGCTGAGGGAGCTCCGTGGGCGCACAGTTGATATCTCAGAACCTCCACGTACTGTCCACAGGCAGGTGTCAACTGGGCCATCTACCAGATCTCTCACTGAAACTTTCCTGGTTGGATACCCTTCAGCTTTTATCAGTGGTTCCCAGCTTCCCACCAACAGACAGGCGTTCCAGTATTTCCTTAATCTTCAGAATTTACCGGAAAATGCAGGGAGGCCCATGGTTCAAGACCTTGCATATGAAACAGTTGAATCTATCATCCCATTCTGGCAGATGGCTAGGATCAAGACAATGACCAAGTACAACGCAATGAAGCTCTTCATGAAACTACATGAGAAACATCGTGCTCTGGTGAAAAGCAAAGGAAGAGCAAGTAACCCTGGAGGAAAAAGAGGAGCATTTGTGCTGGAATTAGACAGCCTGTTCGATATAGGAGCTCCAGATGCAATCCAGGAAATACAGAACAACAGACTGTTATCCAGAGAGAAGAAAGATGAGGATATCAGGTTCTACGAAGACCAAAAGACTGAGAGGAAAGGTCATATGTCTGGTCATGACAAGATTTTTGAGACAAGATCCCTGCAGCAAGCAGCGAGGAATGAAAGACTGCAGCATAGACAAGAACAAGGTAAAACTAATTACTTTGAACGTTACAAAAAGTTTTAAGTTTTACTCCATTGCGATATTTAGCATGTACTTAACAATTACTGTCTTAACATGTTGTACTATTTTACAGCTGCAGCAGAACAAGACGCTAACACAGAGGACATGGATTACCATCAGCCTCGTCCTGGATGTTCTCACCATCAAGACACTGTGACTAGTGTGACTTTGACGTTTCCAAGGAAGGTCATGGAATGTGATGTCATCTGCAATACAGCTGATCGTCTTGGTTTATCAGACAATCAAGTTACTGCCATGGTTTCTGCCACCTTGAAAGCTGGAGGGGCTGATCTGGATAACTTCGTCATCTCAACCTCAACAACACGTCGCAACAGAATGCTGTCCAGGTATAATATCAGCCAGAGTCACATGTCCAAGTTTTGTGAAAACCCCCCACAGTACGCTGCCTTACACTGGGATGGAAAGTTGCTCAAAGATGTCTTGGGCAGTGAACCTGGAAGTACCTCAGAGACTTTAGCTGTGCTAGTGTCTGGTCCACCTTCATACACTGAAGAAAAGTTATTGGGAGTACCTGTCATCGACAATTCTTCTGGCACAGCTCAGGCTGAGGCTTCAATGGATTTACTGGAGACATGGGAACTTACGGATAATGTTACTGCCCTTGTTTTTGACACTACATCCAGTAACAGTGGAGTTCACAGAGGAGCTGCCAAACTGCTAGAGAAAATGCTGAACAAAAAGGTGTTTTATCTGGCCTGTCGACATCACATCCTGGAAATCCTAGTAGAAGCAGTTGGGAGAAGCTGTTTGGGAAGGTGAAGGGGCCAGATAATCCCTGGTTTGAGCATCTGAAGGATGTTTGGACGGACTTGTCCAAGGAAAACCCAAAGATGCTGGCTATCAACAGCAAATGACTGAGGGAAAAGAAGAAGAACAGTGAAGAAATACTCCAAGACATTCTAACAGCAGAAAGGCTTCCAAGAGCCGACTACAGGGAAATGGCTGAACTGACAGTCATTGTTCTTGGAGGAACGCCTCCTCGAGGTATTCACTGGAGTCGACCAGGCGCCATTCATCAGGCCAGATGGATGGCCAGAAACCTGTACTCCATGAAAATGCTGATGTTTGCAGATCAACTTGAGTACGACGAAGACACTGTATCAAAGCTGGAAAGACTCAACACCTTCCTTGCGCTGTTCTACACTCCTGTATGGATGATATCAATGTCTGCTGCAGATGCTCCCGTGAATGATCTAAGTCTAATCCAGGACATGTTGAAGTACAAGAAAACTGACCCAGAGCTTGCTGATGCAGTACTTAATAAGATGGAAAACCACAAATGGTACCTGACGCAGGAAGTCGTGCCATTTGCCCTGTTTAGCAGTAGATTGAGTGACACATTGAAGCACGACATTGCTGCCCAGTTACATGCCACTGAGAAGCCAGACAGCTTCAGAACAGGAAAGCCTCTATTCCAGAGAGTCACAGCTAAGACCACCCTGGTTGATCTCATTGGCCCAGAATCACATTTCCTGCTGGACACACTGAACATTGGATCCGAGTGGCTTCTGGAACCTGTCACGTCTTGGTCACAGAATGAGGACTACAGAAAAGCGTTGGACTATGTTAAGAATCTGAAAGCGGTGAATGACATTGCTGAACGTGGTGTCAAGATGATGAGCGACTTTGCAAATGTCATAACAACAGATGCCAAGCAAAGGGACTATCTCCTTCAAGCTGTGGAGTTCAACAGACGCCGCTTTGACAGCTTCAAGAAACAAACTCTCAACTGACTGTGTAAATGTCATTATGAAATTAATCATCATGTAATGCTTTCACTTCTTGATCGATTAGACTTGTGACAAAATGTTAATCTCAAATTTGTGTCATGAATAAGGCGCCTTGTCTGCCTTGAGTGTGAGAAAACGAATTTTGTGATATTTCTGAAATCTTTGTATGTACCAATGTGCCATTTCTTGTTCCAAGACTATCATAATTGTATAAGTTAGAAAGAGGATTAAAAACACTTTAATTTGGTGCCTATTTTGTTGCTCTATCTTGTTTAGATAAAAAGTTATAGTGCTAAACATGATTCAAGGGACCCCGGAACTGGTGCTTTTGGCCGATTTCAAGGCAGAAAACTTAAAGCTCCATGCGGCAATACTTCCGAACAACCTAGGTCAAAATGGTTGTGATTTTCGGCCTTTTCAGGTCAAAAGGCATGGGAAAAAGTACAGAAACCTATGAAAATAAGAAAAAGTTGATTTTTGAACAGGGCTAATATCCCTGTTACATGTACTCGTATATACTGTATTTGCAAACACAAACCTCCTTTCACACACGATTCTTTTATTTCATCTCGAGTATCATTCCTTCCAGAAACACCACACCAACCAACTCCCACTTTTCCATTCAGATCAGCCATGCTTCCACCCACATCGCTTCTTAACACATTCCAGAACTCGTCTTTTCTATATCATCACAGGCCGCATATGCTACAATCATTGTTAATTTCAATCTATTAAATTTAAACAGCATACAGACATACCATTCATATTTCATTCACAAAGCAACCTCTTCTCCCCTTTTATACCTTACTCTTTAACATCACCATTCCCTTTCACCGTTATTGCAAAATTAACCTAAAATGTCTGCCTGGACTAATCACGACACTTCACCCTCTTTGCATCCTTATTTTACTTTCACGTAAGAATTGTATCAGGTGCCAAAACCAGTCCGTAACACGCAAGTATTAAGCTCAAATCCCTAAAACATCTTAACGTTAATGACCGTGCAAGCTCAATATCTGTTCACATATTCATAAAATATTTTATTAGGAAGCTCCTGTGTCAATTATGCAAATCTTACCAAACAACTAAGTGAACCATTCAGTGAATCTAACTTTCTAAGGCATATTAACTATTATTTGCAAAAACTTAACACTTGAAGATAGAAACAAATTTAAAAGCGACCATTTCTTATATAAATTTTCATATTCAATTAAAAAGAAACTTAGGTACTATAGCTTCTTTTCCTTTTCACCCTCCTTCCGTATACTATTCCTTCATTTCTTAAAATCTTTTGAAAAATGAATTTCATGTGTAAATTAGTTTGTTTTAAATTAAATGTATTTATTTAATTTACGTTCATGCAAATTGATATTAATCAGTGTATGCTATTGAATTATTTCAACAATGAATAAAAAATACTGTTATAAATTGTGCATAATAAAAAGTAATTATTGCCATGAAAGGGAATTCATTGCCTCATACTGGGCAGTTCTGAAAATGTGGTACTTGAAATGGTCTTTACTGAAAAAAATGTACTTGTATTCTCTCTACCGCCTTTTCAACAATAAAAAATTTGAATTAAAATGAAGAGGTATATACAAGCCCTGAGCTGGACCTAGCCGTTCGCCATGGGTACAGAATATTGAAGATACATGAGGTGTGGAGGTTTCAGAAGCTACCCAACCTTTTCACGCCATATATAAATGCTTTTTTGAAGGATAAGGTAGAAGCATCGGGGTATCCGCGAGTAGTTGATACTGAAGATAAAAAAACGGCTTATACTCAGCGTTACCGTGCCCATGAAGGTATACAGCTTCGCCGTTCCCAATTTTTTAAGAATCCTGTCAAGCGCTTCAGTGCAAAGTTGTGTCTAAACAATCTTTGGGGGAAATTTGCACAGAATACTGGCAAAGGGAACGTTCATTTGGAACAAAGTTATAGTGAAGTCTGGGATTATGCCAACGCTTCCGATAAAGAGGTTATGGAGATCGAGAATGTAGGTAATACTTACATAATAAAGTACAACATCACCGAACTGGCCACAGATACCTCACGGGTTACAAACATACCTGTAGCCAGCTTTACAACGGCCTACGCACGCATCAAGCTTTGGGGACTACTGCACTCTCTTGGGCGGAGGCTGCTGTACGCTGACACAGATAGCGTGATATTCACAGCGAGGCAGGGTGAATAAATTCCTGCTATTGTGGAATTCCTCGGAGAGCTAACTGACGAGATCAAGGATGAGTAAGGTGATGGTGCATACGCAAACTCATTTGTATCAACCGGGCCAAAAACCTATGGAGTACGGGTGAGGGTGGGAGATGATGTGAAATATATCGTGAAGGCTAAGGGTGTCACGCTTAGCCATGCGAACCGATGAGTCGTTAACTTTGATTCGTTGAAGGATCCAGTGTGCTTAGAAGATGAGGATGAGGACGACCAGCCACCCCAACTGACTGTTGGGACCCACAATTTTCGGGCACAGAAACTGGGGCATATTTGCTTCAATTAAGGTTTCATGAGTGAGTGCGTGTGTACATTCCTAAGCTCCGCCCACTGTAAGATCGGTCACGTGACTCCTGCCACTACCTGAGTATATCTCTTCCCTGCGTGTTCAGTTGTCCGCTGCAAGCCCTGGATTTTAGACGTGTATTTTCTCGCGTAGACGAAAAATAGTAATGGCTACCTTTAATATTGCGTGTTCAACGTTTATGAAGTGATATTCGGCAAAGTGCCAAGATGTGGTGGATACTGAAAAACTCCCTATTCCCACCTCCTTTGATACTTTTAAGGCTACATTGAGCCGTGCGAAGGACCAAGATGTTCAAATACTATACGGGTATTCTGGCGAGGGCATTGTAGGATTTCGTAGTACAAACGATGTATTGAAGTATGTTGTAGACCTAACCTTTATAAAGGCTCACATATACCGCGAAGCAGAAGAGGCAACACGTTCAGAAGATAAGCAACGGTTATGGTTAGTGAGTCTTGTTGATGAGTGGTATGACAAGCGATATTATATCATGTTACATCATACCGACTACTCGTACCCTACGGTTGAGAATGTAAATCGTGTCATCATGGAGAATCTTAAGTATTTTTACCACTATATTAATATATATCATGACGAGGATTGTAGTGAGGTTGTGGCTAATGGCCTGTGCGAGTTTTTAACAGACTTTAGTGACGAATATCGTTTGTTAAACAAAAAGGAAAAATATGGGCATATGTTTCTCTTAAATAGTGCACCAGATTGTGAATAAGATGTGTTTAGTTTGTGGAAATGAACGTCTGGTGAGCATTCCGATAAAACATTAAAACCGGTATTGCTTACTGAAGCGGAAAAATTCTGTTTGCTTAGTATAATGGGGCACAAGTATTCTCTTTCATGTTGGAGCAAACACGTACACGCTTCAGCAGTTTATGGTGTGACTCGCTCCCCCCGTCGAGCCGGTCCGCCCACCCGTGTACCTCACCCTCCGAAACGCACGAGTTCGAACAAACCCGTACACGTTTCATCAGCTTATGGCGTGACTCACTCCGCCCGTAGAGCCGATCCGCCCACCTGTGGCTCATAGTCATCTCAGAGCTTGAACCGACTGGACGTGCGAATACGAAGAAACTTCCTTTGAGAAGCATTCTCAACGCCGTGTATCATGTGTCCGTGATGAAGTCATTGTGAGTGTTGAGGCGCGAAACGGGTGCCATTAACTATGTACTTGAAACGACTTGTAGGCAAGCAAACTCTGGTAAACGTAATGTTATTTATTTAAGTGTTGAGATGACTAGAGTCTTCGTGATAGTTGAGAAGTGGGGTGAGGACCGTTATAAAATACTTGTAGGTGTAGGTACAAGAAGAGAACAGATTAGTGATGCCCCCTCATATGCCGTTGTTTGCACGTTGTCAGTGGTGGGCACCGTTAACCAAAAAGTTAACTTCGTTAACCACTAATCCGTTAACCAAAAAGTTAACTTCGTTAACCGTTAATCCGTTAATTCGTTAAACATGTAACGGAAGTTACCGATAAACCGTTAACGTTAACTTTTATTATAAAAAAAAAAATGAAAAACACAATATATATATAATTTAATTTTCCCTCTTCTTCTCGTTCTCCATTTTGTCCATGAGATGCATGTTGCCCTTCATGAAAATTAGCATATCAAAGTTTTCATCAGACAGGGATGATCTCTTGGCCCTCAGGATGTCCTTGCCCATAGAGAACAAACGCTCCACTGCAGCACTGGAGGGGATGGCTGTGTTGAACTTGATGAACAAGTCCACCAACACTTGCTCACCCAAGAAGGCAGCATCTGCCAGCAAGTCCTTGGAGTTGGTCTCCAGCCAGGTCTTGACCAAGTTCTGGGCCTTGCCCTTGAGTGACCTGTGGCTTCTGCTGCTCTCTTTTGTCTGGATGACAGCACTGAAGAAGTCATCCTCCTCCTCCTCCTCGTTGTTGCTGCCCACTTTGTAATTGTTACATATATATTATTGAAAGTGCCTTAAAATGCTCGTGATATTTCTTGAAAGAAGTTGAAACATTCAACTCAAATGGCAAATCTTTCCGCCTGATTTTACAGTCGACCATGTTTTGCTCAAACCAATGCCATAAATAACTACCATATTTGGTAAGACACAAATTGTGGCGACGGAAACAAATATATCGCCTGATTTTGCACTGCGGAAATGGAAATTCGTTCATCACTATTAACAGTGGCGGATTAATTGCGCACCTGCTCAGCACTGAAAATAATAGAAACTTTTAAACGTTTATTTATGAATTTTTTGGGTTAACGGACTTCAGTTAACGGAAGTTAAATGTAACGGAAGTTAATTAGTCCGATAATGATTTTCAAAGTTAACTTAAAAGTTAAATCGTTAACGAAAAAGTTAACTTCGTTAATTAACGATTAACGGATTAACGGTTTGTGCCCAGCTTTGCACGTTGTGTATAAATAGCGATCAACCATGCGAGAATGGTCTAGAGCTGGATGCTTATTTAAAAGGTTTAGACTCTTTGAAATACCCGGAACTTTGGTACAAAGCACTTCAGCCGGACAGGGCAGAGCTCGCCTACACTGTTCACCCTGAAGAGCTGTATCTCTATATAATGAACACCTGTCGTTACGACTTGGAAGATTATTTTAATTGCCGCTATGCAGAGTGAAGAAGAGTTCACGATTGAAAAGCTCGGGACGGTAAGAAAAAACCCTCGCGTGTTTATAAATTTGTATTTAATAATGATGTTGTGGCTAACGATGCCCTCTTTGTGCGTGCTTTTGATCGTATTCCCGCCGTGTTTAAAGATAATTTGCAAGCCGAATGTAAAGTGGGCACAAAAATAGTATTGAACGATATGAAGGCCATTTATATCGAGTATAGGTATCCGTATAAATTAAGCGGTGAAATATTGTTAAGGCGTATTTACCGCGTAGAGCAAAGCAATAATGATGTGACTGTAGACTCGATTACGTCTGAGTTTAGTATTTTGATGTATATTTAATTATTTAATATAATTGTGAGTATATATATATATATATACTTTTCCTTTACTAATAAGTTGCTGATTATACTCCTTCGTTTTGTATATTGTTTTTTTATTTTCAATATTATTATTTTCAATATATTAATTATTTAATATAACTGTGTATATATATATATATAATATATATATATATATATATATATATATATATATATATATATTCCTCGCTCGTACTTCTTATGCTATTATTATTTTTTATTTTGTTTTTTGATCATATATATTCCATCGTTTGATTGTATATTTATTTGCTATAAATTTCGTGAAATTTATTTCAATAATTCTTATAAATAAACAGAATGTAATGGTGTTTTACTTAATTCCTTTGGTTGTAAACGACATTATTATTATTTAATTATATCAAATGTCTCTTCTAAAACGGCTGACGGATTTCTGAGCCAATTGTCAAAAATATTTGAATAGCGCAATCTGGCAGTTGAAAAGTTAATATATATATATATATATATATATATATATATATATATATATATATATACATATGGCTTCTAGGTATTCTACGGAAACTGGCTGGTTAAGCCAACCGGTGGATTAAGCCACCTGATGGAATATGCCAACTGTCGAGAATATATGCTTTAGTTAAATAAATAGCGCAATCTGGTAACTCAACCCTAATAATGTGCCTACCTTCTAGGTCTTCTAATTCAACTGGCTGGTTAAGCCAACTGGCCTAAAGCCAGAATATATGATTTAATTAAATAAATCGTGCAATCTGGCAACTCAACCCAAATAATGTGCCTGCCTTCTTGGTCTTCTAAGTCAACTGGCTGGTTAATCCAACTGTCAAGAATATATGCTTTAATTAAATAAATAGCGCAATCTGGCAACTCAGCCAGTTAAGCCAACTGGCTGATTAGGATCTTATAAGACAGCGGACGCTCGGCTGAAGTCTTAATATGCGCTTGGCTCCTGCCAAGCTAACACCTCTCTCCTCCTTTCTCTCTCTTTCTTAGGTTAGGTATATCCCTTTGGGGGTGAGGCCGTCCCATCTTATCCCACAAGGAGATCTCCCCCAGCGGGAGTTCATTGCAACTTGGGGGTTAACTCATCCCCCATAGTTGCATAACCCCTTGTTGCAACATTCCCCTCCCCCTGTTGCATAACCTCTTGCACCATTCCCCCTCCCCTCTTGTGGCATAACCTCCTGCAACATTTCCTTTACAACATTAATCAACATTTGCAATTGCACTGCACTCTCTCCTTTTGCGCCCACACTACTAATGTCCACCAGAACCACCCCTTTCATGTTCCAGAAGATTGTGGCCATAACCTTCTCTGCGTAGGGAGCCATTCCCTGCAGAGGGAGCCATTTTGACTTCCTTTTGCTTTAATGACAGCTTCCACTCTGTGAGGCATAGATTCGACAAGGAATATATTCCCTGCAGAGGGAGCCAGAAATTTTGTACATAAGTAGTTACATACCCTGCAGAGGGAGCCATTTGGCTTCCTTTTGCTTTAATGACAGCTTTCACTCTGTGAGGCATAGACTCGACAAGGCATAGATTCTGCAGAGGGAGCCAGAAATTTTGTACACAAGTAGTTACATACCTTTTTTAAAGTTTTTATTTTTCCAAATAGTCTCCATCCTTTTCTACGGCTTTCCTCCACCTCGAAACAAGAGCCTTTATTCCTTGCTGGTAAAAGTCCGCTGGGTTCCGCTGGAGCCACCTCTTAACAACAACATCGTCACTCTTAAACTTTCTTCCACGAAAGCATCCTTTATTGGCGCAAAAGCATGTCGCAGAAAACGTCCTATGAGTTTGATCAGATATGAAAACAGTTTCGTTTCGAGATGCCACAAAGGGAAATGTGTGCCTTAACCTAACCAATCGTCATGGGCGTACAGTTGACCTAACCGGGCATGATTGGTTAGGTATATCAAAGATAGTTTTGTGTATATATATATATATATATATATATATATGAAAATTATTTCACGAAAGTAACACGTGAAAAATATTTATGATGAATAAAACCACGAAGGAAAGGAAACATTAGACGAAAGCGCTTGAGCACCATTTTGTGTTTCCTTTCCTTCGTGGTTTTATTGATCATATATATATATATATATATATATATATATATATATATATTGCACCCAAGTTTTGGTGTACTATATATATATATATACACTGTGTGTGTGTTGTTATATATATATATATATATATATATATATATATATATATATGAAAAATTATTTCACGAAAGTGACACGTGAAAAGTATTTATGATGAATAAAACCACGAAGGAAAAAAGAAACACAAATGGGTGCTCAAGCGCTTTCGTCTAATGACATCCTCAGGAACACTGGAGTGAAAGGACAGATCAAGGCAATATATAGGTTACAAAAATAAACATACATACATACATATTCATATATATATACATATATATATATATATATATATATATATATATATACATACATATAGTAAGCATAGAAAAAATTGTGGGAGGAGCCAACATTTATATGGTCACAAAAGAATAAAGAAATAAAAATAAATATAAATATAAATTGAGAAAAAATTTATTACAAAATAGTGCCTTAGTGATATATATGTCACAGCCTAAATAATCATAAAGAAATAAACAGGCAAATAAAAAAAACCACAAATATATATACATACATATATATATATATATATATATATTAATATATATATAATATATATATATAAAAAGACACTTTTAGCACTTTGGCCGACCTTCAATATAAATTCAAATGGCTTGTTTATGGAACAGGTCACAAAAGAATAAAGAAATAAAAATAAATATAAATATTGTAAGTGGAGTCTACCAATTCAAGCTCAAAAGGGAAGTTTTACAATCAATTTAATAGATGAAGCCAAATTGATATATATGTCACAAAAAAATAAAGAAATAAACAAAAAAAACAAATTAATTATTAAAAAAAAAAATAATAATAAAAAATAATAATAATAAATTGAAAGATAAATTTTAAGAGAGGCACACCAATTTATAAGGGAAAAATTACCACATATGCATATTATAGTCACAAACGAATAAAAAAGTACAAGTAAATATAAATTGGAAAACAAAATGATGCCTAGATGATATATAAAGAACAATAAAATATATATACAACATATATACGGTATATATACGAAATATAAACGCAATATATACAGAATATATATATATATATATGCATAAGGGAAAAAAATTACGAAATTTGTTTTTAAAATTATTGTCTGAAAAAACGGTAGGTCGCAAAAGAATAAAGAAATAAAAATAAATATAAATTGAAAAAATTACAAATAATACACGTACACATGTATACCCACATAACCAAATATATATACATATACACACATATATACAAACACACACACACACACACATATATATATATACATATACAAGCTTGACCTTCGCGAAATGAGAAATCATCCCGCAGAACCTTTGTGAGGTTGTAAGGTAAGGTAAGGTACATACACATATATATATATATATGGTGTGCCTCTCTTAAAATTTATCTTTCAATTTATTATTATTTTTTATTATTTTTTTTTTTTTTTAATAATTAATTTGTTTTTTTTTGTTTATTTCTTTATTTTTTTGTGACATATATATCAATTTGGCTTCATCTATTAAATTGATTGTAAAACTTCCCTTTTGAGCTTGAATTGGTAGACTCCACTTACAATATTTATATTTATTTTTATTTCTTTATTCTTTTGTGACCTGTTCCATAAACAAGCCATTTGAATTTATATTGAAGGTCGGCCAAAGAGCTAAAAGTGTCTTTATATATATATATATATATATAATATATATATATATATATATATATATAATGTATGTATATATATTTGTGGTTTTTTTTATTTGCCTGTTTATTTCTTTATGATTATTTAGGCTGTGACATATATATCACTACGGCACTATTTTGTAATTAATTTTTTCTCAATTTATATTTATATTTATTTTTATTTCTTTATTCTTTTGTGACCATATAAATGTTGGCTCCTCCCACAATTTTTTCTATGCTTACTATATGTATGTATATATGTATATATATATATATATATATATATATGTATATATATATGAATATGTATGTATGTATGTTTATTTTTGTAACCTATATATTGCCTTGATCTGTCCTTTCACTCCAGTGTTCCTGAGGATGTCATTAGACGAAAGCGCTTGAGCACCCATTTGTGTTTCTTTTTTCCTTCGTGGTTTTATTCATCATATATATATATATATATATATATAGTGTACCCGAGTTTCATTCCCAGTCACAATTCGTGAAAGGAAGTCATCTCCTGTCTCGTATCGAACCAACGACTCAGAAACAATTTTTTTGCTTTGGGCTTTGTGATCTTCAGTCAGTTCGGGAGGAATAAACCGTGAACACACTTTTCAGTATCCTAGTTGCTCAGTTATCGCATTCACACTTCCTTCCCTAATTCCTAGCTCCAGTGATAACTCCTTGTGTGTGACGCGCCGATTTGATCGAATGATGCTCTTAGTACGTTGCACAGTGTGAGATGTCACAGCCGATGCCGGGCGACCGCAACGTGGCTCACTATCGAGGCTGGCTCTCCCTCTCTCCGATGATCTCACACGTTTAGACCAGCGTCCAACTATGCTTCGATCAACAACAGCATCTCCGTAAACGTTTTGTAGACGTTTGTGAATATTTCCAACTGTTTCCTTCTCTGCGGTTAAGAACTCGATAACAGCTCTCTGTCTACGACGCACATTACTGTCAGACGCCATTTTCGAAACTGCGTTAACCATCGGTTTTACACAAGGGCGTTTAAAAGCGGTTTTATACAAGGAAGGGAGGTTCAAAGTGGAAAAATCCGGTTATGTGAAGTGCAGAAAGTTCAAACTTATGGGCCAAAAGACATTTCAGCCCCATGGCATTTTATTTAGACAAGAAAAAAGGATGGAGCATAATATATTGAGTGCCCCTAGTAATGTAGCTTTTATTTCATAAGCAAGGACACATTAATGAAAATGGTCCTTTTTGGTCTTGTTACGTTTTTTTCTTTGCAGTATAATAACACCGATTTTAATCCAGGTATTGGTGACAGACCATAGCTAAATGTTATTAATCCTCAAAATAGTGTATTCATACAGTAATTTTAACAACTGGTCTGTTATTCTTTTCTTGTAAAAGAAAATACCTTAATATAGCGGACATACTTTCTCAGAGTTGTATTATTTTCTAGAAATTGTCTAAAACTGAGGTGGACGCAGACTTTTGAACGCCACTGTATATATACGTATAATGCTTACAGTTAGTATTAATATAATAAAACATGGCACAACACTAGTCGATCACGCCATTTTGGATCGTGTTTCAACCGATCACGTAATAAGTAGTAACTAAATGAATAGTATAGAATGCATTCTACAGGTCGCAATCACAGTGTAGCATCTCTCAGCCAATTACAGTGCGTCCCGTGCCCTCCCATCTTCAGTCAAATTTTGCGTCAGTTACAGTGCATGTGCTGTGCTTAAGGTCTGTGTTTATTCTATTATTTTCATGCATTTACAGTGCGTATTTTTGGATCTTTTCCAAAATCCGGACCATTCTTTATAACTAGAAAGTTACATTATTATTATGTGGTTCTCCGTGCTAAGTTCAAAAAAGTTATTCTTTTTTTGAAGAAGTGAAAAATAAAAAAGTTACGGCAATTTTTATTACCATTTTTTTTACATATTTCGCTATATAATAAATATCAGTTTCTAAACTGTTTAATTTGTTTTCAGAATTTAACGCAGTGATTTAATATGCAAACGGAAAATTTACAATCATTATTCCAAAAAACAGAAGAACATGCAATTGAATTCTTCCAAGAACACAAAATTATTGCATCTGCAAAAGCATGTCGCAGAAAACATCCTATGAGTTTGATTCGATATGAAAACAGTTTCGTTTGGAGATGCCGCAAAGGGAAATGTGTGACTTAACCTAACCAATCGTCAAGGGCGTACAGTTGACCTAACCGGGCATGATTGGTTAGGTATATCAAAGTTAGTTTTGTGTGTGTATATATATATATATATAACCTTAACCTTTGTTAGCTTCCGCCCGAGTTGTTCATTCTGACGAAGGTCAAGCTTTTCATTCCACCTTAGACCTACAGTTTAACGTGGAATCCGAACCACGTCTCATCAGCAGCCCAGCGTCTTAACCATTAGGCCACCTAGGCTACCCATTTATCTACCAACCACTTTTTTTATTGTGTGGAAGGATGAACAGCTGGGTTTTCGGCGCGCTGGCTGCCGTCGGGTCTCGAACCTGGGGCCGATGGATTCGTAGTCAGCGACGCTAACCACTACACTAGTAGCGGTAATTATGTATTATCGGGACTACCAAACGTCATTTTCGTTTAAACTAACGAAAATATCACAACTTAACCTAACCAATCATCAAGGGCGTACAGTTGACCTAACCGGGCATTCATTTGACCTAACTGGGCATTAGGGCGGCTCGTTTTTACACTTTTTTCGATATTTTATTGGGGGTAGTGCGGAAAAGTTGCGATTTGGAGAGAAAATAAAGTGTGTAAAATTTTTTTGATCTACGTCAATACCTTCCGGTGGCGGCGAGTCCTTAAAAATCGAAAAATAGGCCGAACGGGGTAGATTGGAAAATGGTTTTAAAGACTTACAAAATAAACAATAAAAATTTCAGCACAATCTGTTAATAACTTCCGGTGGCGTCTTAGCCGTTAAAGTATCCAAAATATTGATTTAAAGCAAGTTTTAACAAGATGTTATACAAATATTAATTCCGGTATATTTCTGTGCAAACAACCCTGAGAACACTATTATAGGCTTGAATAAATTAATAGCAGTCATTGAACAATGAACATTATATAAAAATTATTATAAAATTATATAAAATTTTTTTGTTTTTGTTAGGCCTATTTTTCGATTTTTAAGGACTCGCCGCCACCAGAAGGTATTGACGTAGATCAAAAAAATTTTACACACTTTATTTTCTCTCCAAATCGCAACTTTTCCGCACTACCCCCAATCAAATATCGAAAAAAGTGTAAAAACGAGCCGCCCTACTGGGCATTCATTCAGTTGACCTAACCGGACATTCAATTAACCTAATAGGTTACTATTGGTTATTTCACCTAAGTATCTTCTGATCTCTGGCTGAATGCCCGGTTAGGTTAATTGAATGCCCGGTTAGGTCAACTGTACGCCCTTGATGATTGGTTAGTTTAAGTTGTGAAATTTTCGTTAGTTTAAACGAAAATAACGAGAGCAAAAATACATAATAAACAGTTTGGTAGTCCCGATAATACATAAGTACCGCAGTAGCTATAACTAACACACATTTTTGGTAAATAAAAATTGCTGTAACTTTTTATTTTTCATTTCTCCAAAAAAAGAATAACTTTTTTGAACTCAGCACGCAAAACCACATCATAATAATGTAACTTTCTATATACAAAGAACGGTCCGGATTTTGGAAAAGAGCCGTATTTTTATTAACAATGAGTGATAATAGTGGCAAGATGCCTATTAAAGGCTCTTCTGCTATATCTTAGTAAGATATCGTCAGCATTGCCTCCAACATCCCTGGTGAAGCTTCCACAGATATCACGGCTGAGGATATACACCTCCAGACTATTTATGTCGTCAATCTTCAAATGCGGACCAAAAGTCCAGTGGACGAAATATCAAAATTTTGCATGTTTTGAAAGCTTTATATTTAGTTTCGTAATTAACGAATTACTTTGATTCTCAAGTATATGTTAAAGTCCTTATCTTATGTTATTGAATGTATCGTTTTAATGACTTAAATTTAAGTTACAAGTGAATCCCGAAACGGTAAGGTAGTTTTGGTGTTTTAAAATATTTTAGTTTTTGCCGTTTTCAGCTAAACTCATTTCTTCTTAAGCCCCGGAAGAGATGCTATTCTTCATTAAATTTCCTGTCGATTGATACCAATTAAACATTCCTATGTAGATTCCTTCCTGTTATAGCACATGTCAAACCTGGGCCTACGAGAGTTTAGGCACTTTCCAAAACTAATTTCTCACAACTAACTTAGGCCTGGTACTCAAAATATATTTCACTTGACAAATATAGGAGATTTTGACATAATATAACATTAACATATATTATTGAATTATCCCAATTAGAATGGTAATTAGGCTACCTATTTGGAATTATTAAGAAAACATATCAAAGCTAGTTGAAAGACTAGACCCACAAAGGCGGATCTAGGCATTTCAGTAAGTGGGGAGGTTCAAAGAAAAAAGGGCACCCCCTAAAATAAAAAGGGTACAGTACTAAACAATTTTCTTAAACAGACCACCAATGAGCGAGTGTAAAATCAGTTGTATTGTTTATTAGATCAGTCTCATTCAAATATGATACAAAATAAAAATCTAATTTGGGTACAACAGTTATCGCAGAAAATTTTTCAAACAATTACAAATGTCTTGCCAATTAAATGAACTATCAGAATAAGATGAAGATAAAAATAGTGATATGGCTGCACCAGTACTAAGGGCGCCTATCAAAATCATTACAACTACAAATTTGGAAGTACAATGTATATGGATCTATTTACAAAAATAAAATTTGTTTTCAGAGGCATACACATCATTCAAATAGGGCACTTGCACTTGAAAAAAGGGCACGTCCAAGAAAGTGAAAAGGGGTGTCCAGACGTCGCTGACCCCCCCCCTCTAGATCCTGCATTGACTCACGTGGTAGGTCAAGGCCTATATTAGGTTTACCGTATTAACAGTATTCAAGGTTAGGCTACGTGGGTCCTTTCGGTTTGAAGAACTGTGAAAAAAAACAAAGAAAATAGTATTTGTAAGTAGAAAATGTATATATTTGTTAAGAAAAGTACATTTTATGGCGGAGAAATGTGTTTTTTCAACGCCAAACGAATTCGCAAAATGTTTCATTTACTTCAACTGTACAGTTTCGACCTTCATTTTTCTTTGGATGTTTTAGAATTGTTCCGGTACAAACCTGGTACACGTAAGAAAGTTAGATTAGGTTATGTTGTATTCCATTTCTCGAACATAAAATGTACTTTTCTTAACATATATATATATATGTTTTTCTACATAGAAATATTATTTTCTTTGTTTTTTTCACAGTGCTTCAAACGGAATAGATCCGGTTACGTTTTGTCATGGTTGGTTGGAAGGGTTTATTTAGGTAGGCGTAATATAGATCTAGTCTTTCAATTAGCTTTAACATTGTCAAAATCTCGCATATTTGTCAAGGAAAATATCATTTATTAAATACCAGGCCTAACTTATTAGTTAATTACGAAGCTAAATATAAAACAATGAAAACACTCAAAATTCAATATTTCTTCCACTCGTTTTGATGGCCTGCAGTTGAAGACTGATGACGTAATTGGTCTGGAGGCGTACATCCACATCCTCACAGCGATCACCAGGGATGTTGGAGGCAATGCTAACGAAATAATGTTTAGATAAGGCAGGAAACAGTAAACCTCCTTTCTCGACACTAACACGCATAAGTGAGTAGAACAGGGTCCTTCACTATCATATCTTAATCAACATTACTTTATTTTACTTTTCAAGTTAAAAAACATAATTTTGATAGTGTACTTAGTTTATTTGTGTACTGTTAACAATATCTGCATATAATAACAAATAATAATTATTTATAGGGGTAAAATAGTTAGGCTAAGGTTAACAATAGTGGACAAATTTTTCGCTTTATTTAAAAAAAAATTAAATTGCTTATTAGACTTTTAATAGAGCATTCAACCACATTTAAGTAGTTTTGTGTAAGTTACGTTGGGTTAGGTTACGTAACGCGAACGAAAATAGGGCCACCCACTTTAGCTATTGGTAAAAGTTAAAAATAGTAGAGGATGTTTTCGTTTATTTTAAAAAAATTATAAATAAATTCCAAATAGCCTTTTATGCCATGAATAAGTGATTTTGGTAAATAAAATTATAAATAAATCATCGGACTAGTTGATGTAGCGTATAGTCATTAGGTTTTCTCCTCGCTTAAACATGGTGGATGTGCGTTCCAAGTCGGAAAGTCTAGGCTAGTTAATTGTTATTATGGAAGGTGTCAATATGTCGTTTGAAAATGTGACAAATTTTATAGATTTTATAAAATTAAGATCAAGAATACCATGCAGACTCGATGAGTATATGTGGCGAGAAAGGAATAGTCAGTGCAGAACGAAGACTTCAATTTCAGGGTAAAATACCCGAGACTAGGGTCGCTTCCTCATTCTCCCTCACTCAGTGTCACATTGTCCATTGTTGTGTGGGGAATTACGCTACTCGTTCTCATTTTGTAGTGTGTGGATTTGCCATTACTGTTAACTTTAGTGCAATGAGTTTTTAAGTAAATACCTTTTTTAATGCAGAAAAGAGGGGGGAGGTCAAGGGCAGATGCCCGCAAAAGCGCCCCCCACAATCGAAGAAGACAGCCAAAATCAAGGTCCAGAGTTTTGGAGATCCCTAGACACTCTGCGTTTGAAAGATTGGAGGTCATAGACAGGGGAAAAGATGGATTCAGGAAGATTGTCCCAGAGTTCACCGTTTGAGTAGATGAAAGATTGAAAATACCGATGTGTTAGAGAGTTGGACAGAAAAAGAATGAAAACGAAAAGTGTCAAAAGTCTGGTGCTGCGTGCTTTCCTGAAAGGAGGAAGCATGCAAGTAGAGAGTCCAAAGAGCAATGTCCGTTATAATAGCGATAGTAAAGAGAGAGTGAGGCAACATTGCGGTGAAGAGAGAGGGATTGAAGACAGTCAGAAAGAAGGGGGGAATTGATGAGACGAAAAGACTGATTCCACCCAGTCAAGTACGGCTGTGTGGGTTGAGCCACCCTATACATGAGAAGCATACTCCAAGGGCGGACAAGACCCCTGTACAGAGACAGCAACTGAGCGGGGGGTGAAGAAACTGCGGAGGGAGTACAGCACACCTAACCTCTTAGAAGCTGTTGTTATTTCTTTTAATGTTTTTTTATAATGTCAGATGATTGTTTTGTTTTATTTGGTGATTTTTCATTGGATTTGTTATGAAAGAGGGTTAAAAAGGTTTTTTGGGGGGTTAGGCGGGGTCCTGGAACGCATCCCTATTAAATATATGCAATAAATGGCTCTCTTTATGCGGAATCGCTTTATGCGAACTTTTTGTGGGACGCAACCTCCGCATAAAGTGAGGGTGAACTGTATCGATAAATATTCTCACACCATTGAATGCTGTCATCCTACGCCCGACATTTTGTTCAAAATTTAACCTTGCTCGGAAGTGTCATGGTCAAAATGAAATGTTCGCACATGTAGATGTCTATGTCAGGCGCATCTCTGGTAAACAAAGGACGCCTTGTACCTCTCACTGCTAGTTTTGTAGTTTCGGCCATTTAGAACATGGTCATGGTAATACTGTTGGGCATGATTCTTTTCTGAATCAGTCTTTTTTGAATTCTGAATGCCTGAATAGCATAAATCCTGGTTATGACGAAAACCATGAGGATTTTTGTCTGATAGTCATTTCTCAAGTTGAAGTTGAGCCTTTTGAACAAATTTGTTTTTCTGTTACAGTTACCATAAGTAGCGGAACTCTTGTGGAAGAACCAATTGATTTAGTTGTTGAGAATAAAATTAGCAGTCAGTTGTTGGATTCTAATTTGCAATTAGCATATTGTTTAAGCGTTTGTAGAAATTCCCATATTCCCATCCTGTGCATGAACTTAGGAAAGGATCCTATAGTTCTGCAACCAAATACGGAAATAAGCAAAGCCTATTCAGCTGGCACGGAAACTTATGAAGAAACCATACGGGATACGACATCCCATGTTTGAGTTATTTCGAGCTCATCAGAAGTTTCTGATGAACAATTGCGTTCTTTGCATGGGCGTATTTAAGGGTGGGGGTGGGGGGTCTTATGAGGCTAAAAATACCAGAACGGGAAAAAATATATCCCGTGATTCGAGGGATATTATTTTTTTCGTATATTATTAGCCGATTTTAATGCTCTGCTATAGAGATGCAGAGTAGTACGCCCGCGTTTGGTTAGAAAAATTTTGGGTGCTTTGAATACTGCCCCTGCAGGGACGCCCCCTGGAGGCCTTCGCCTCCGTTATAAGGGCCCCCCCCTTAAGTTCCTAACCCATTTATGGGGTCTCACAGGTCTTAATGAAGGGAACGTGACCCTTGAGGGTCCCTTGCGGGGCCCCATCCTCCTTGTGTGAAAAAAAAATAAATAAAAAAAATAAAAAAAAGATTCATCCTCGCCTTCCTCCTTAAAAAATCATTCTTGCCTTCTTTCACGAGAAAAAAAAATCCTCCAGTGGGATCCTATCATGATCGTTCATGAGGCAAAAACAAAAAATCAGACAAAAGTATGCAAAAACAAACATTCGAGTACTTCTTACGCAGCGTTCCAGCACGTTCTGCCATGTTCGTGAACCCGTTAGTTTTATCTTTCTGGAAGTGTTCGTGCAAAAGATCCATTTCTGGAACACCAGGATTCTGCTGATATATATACAGGGTGTTTCAGGAGGAAAGGTCAATACTTCGAGAGGTGATAGTATCGGTCATTCTGAGAAAAAAGTTCATATGAACAGGTGTCTAATTCTGAATGGTTACGGAGATAGAGCTCTTTGAATCTGATGCGCGCGCAGCTCTTCCTCCCCCTTCCCTCCCCTATAACCTTGAACCATATAAGCTCTAATGTAAGCATGTAACATAAGCCAATCGACAGCTGACTGTTGTGAGTGACATTGTTTGGTGTTTGAAGCAGTGTTAAGAATGCCACACACCTTCACACATGCCGAATATGCAGATATGATGTATGTCTACGGTTTTTGCGATGGAAGTGCAACAGCTGCTGTTGCAGAATACCGTCGACGGTTTCTGAACCGCAGAATTCCGGATCGAAGTGTTTAGCAGGGTTTTCAACACATTGCGTGAGATTGGTACACTTCCCAGCGCTCATGTTTCATCTGAACGTGAAGGTCAACAAGATGTGGATGAAGTGGAAAACATTCTCCAGTTGGTAGAGCGTAGTCCTACTACTAGCTCACGAAGAATTTCTACACGTCTCGGTGTACCACACACAAGAGTATGGCGAACATTACGTGAGGAAGGCTTGAATCCATATCATGTACAGCGTCTACAACACCTTCAACCCGGAGACGCTGCCATGCGACTGGAATTTTGCCATTGGGTAAATGCTAATCGCCGATTGCTTCGATTAATACTGTTCACCGGTGAAGCTACTTTCACCTGTGACGGTATCAACAACACTCGTAACTCTCATCGGTGGTCAAACGAAAATCCAAATGCCACTGTGGAAACAAATTTTCAACATCGCTTCTCTGCCAATGTGTGGTACGGTATCATCGATGATCAACTGATTGGCCCTGTTACTTTAGAGAATCGTCTTACAGGACAAAGTTACCTAGAATTTCTGCAAAATGAATTGCCAGGACTATTGGAGGATGTTCCTTTGGCTACACGCGCTGGTATGTACTTTCAGCATGACGGAGCTCCTCCACATTCTACCCGTCTGGTGATACAATACCTAAATCAAAATTTACCTGGTCGATGGATCGGCCGCGGTGGTCCCATTCAATGGCCACCAAGGTCTCCAGACCTCTCTCCTTTAGATTATTGTTTGTGGGAGTGGATGAAAAGTCAAGTTTACAAAAGAAAGGTGGATACACGAGACGAATTGCTCGCGCGCATTTTGGATGCTGCTGCCCGCATAAAGGAACGTCAAGATCAACTTAGACGAACAACACGCGATCTTCGCACACGAGTTGCAAAGTGCATTGAGGTTGACGGTGGGATTTTCGAAAACGTATTGTAAACTGTAACAAATTTGTCATTTCTGTATCTGGTTTCTCTTTCTTGATTACCATTAACAATGCTTTTGTATTTGTAGTTTCAAACAGCTCTATCTCCGTAACCATTCAGAATTAGACACATGTTCATATGAACATTTTTCTCACAATGACCGATACTATTACCTCCCGAAGTATTGACCTTTCCTCCTGAAACACCATGTATATACATATACTAGTAAACATAACCAACATATATATGACATTTTGTATATAATGTAATATAAGCCAAATAGCAAAGATTTCTTTAATGCTATCCATGATCTCATCGTTTTGGATTAATATATTAATAACGATACCACACAAAATAAAATTAGAATAAATACAATAAACTCATAAACAAATTTTGCCTTCTTCTAATATTTGTATTACGAAATATATCGAGAAACTATTAAATAAATTAATTTTAATTTCATTTATCTAACCTAAGGGGAAGCTATGATATTTCATTCCAATCGTATAGTAATGTGGTAACAAATATCATGAACAATAAATATCATCATAGCTAATTTTATATATATATATACAGGGCGTCCCAAAAAAATTTATACACACTTTAACAGCTGATAGCTCAATTGATGTTTCTTTCTTTCCAAGTTAAACCCATTAAAATTAATAATGGCAGTCAGACTAAGCTTTGAACAAAGGAAATTCATTCTAAAATGCTACTGGAAGTGTGAAAACGCAGTTGAAGTGCAAAGACAGTTTAGGAGGGAGTTTCAAACAGATCTACCAACGCGACTTACCATCACTCGAATTAGAGATAAGTTTGAAGCCGATGGAACTGTTCAGAATGTCCACAAGAAGCGTTCCGGAAGACCACGGACATCGACAAGCCCCACAAAGCAAGAAAGAGTACTGGAAACGTATCACCAAAGTCCAAGAAAATCTGTGCGGCAAGCGAGTCGTGAGGTAGGAATTTCAGAATCGTCTGTCCAACGCATTTTGAAGCGCTGTCAATGGAAAAGTTACATTCCAAGATTAGTCCATGCTATTAATGAAGATGATCCGGACCGAAGAGTGGAGTATTGCGAGTGGTACTTGGCACGATGTGGATGTGGATTGGACGAAGGGGTTTCGTAGAATACCCTCCGCGTTCACCAGACCTCACACCACTAGACTTTTTTTTATGGGGATACTTAAAAGACAAAGTCTACGCTATAAAACCTGCAACAGTCGCTGAATTGAAAGCAGCCATTGAACGAGAATGCACACAAATACCAAACGAAATGTTTCGTGATGTTTGCGATTCCATTGCTTCGCGTTATCAGCAGTGCCTGGACCAGAACGGACGTCAGTTTGAAAACAGGCGTTGACAACACAATTAAATAATGTCTGTAGATTCTATTACATTTTGAAAATGAAATGTATTTTAATAAACACTGCCTTTATAAGTATTTAAAGTGTGTATACATTTTTTTGGGACGCCCTGTATATATAATATATATTAGGGTGATTCAAATATGGGGGTAAAAAAATTTTTTTTATATTTTAATGTGTTCAACCCTTTAAATGGTTCATTTCAGCATAAAAACAACTATCCTAAAATATTTTAGCAAATTTTTAATTTTTAGGGGTTGCTACCAGCAATTAAAAATTGACAGAACGACTCAAATTGTCAAATTTTTCCACACCACCCAGGAGGTACAGTGTAAGGCGCATTGCTTTTTTTTAACGTGGAAAGCTCCCCCGTAGGTCCTACCATAACCACAAGCATGCATAATTAAACTAGCATGATATTTGAGACATTAGCTGTCCTTACTTCATCAATGTTTCTTTCTTTCTATCAGGGTAAACAGCCCTGTAGTTTTTCACTACTTGTAGCAAGAATTGTTTTTGATCTTCGTCATGTGTTAGTATTTTATTATATTCATCCATTAATTTTATTCCTCTTTCCACTATATCATTCACGACTTTCCACTGTTTGATAGATTTCTTAGAGGAGTTATACTCTTCATCATTATGCCATTCTTTAGCAGCTTTGAGTAAAAATTTTGAACTAAATTCTGTTATTGTAAAGAATCTTTGAGTATTTAATGTGACAAAATCTTCTAATTTCTTCGTTGGAATAAGTGCAGGATCTAGAAAAGCCAGTTTTGCAGGAAGAGTTTCTGTTGTATTTTGCAAAGCCTTTAAAATTTCGTTTTTCGTTTCAGTAGGCACTTCATCATCATAAAAGGCCAAGGCTACCAGTTCTTCTGATAGGTACCAGAGGTGACCTAACAGTTTTTTAATAGCAACAAATGCAATTGTGTCATTTATTTGTTTGTAGACTACAAGATTCTGTAATAATTCCAGATCAAGACGAGGAGCGCAAGATGGCACAGGAGCTGTAAACCATGCCTTTACATATAACCGAGTAGCAAATAGACAGATGTCTTTTAGTCCTTTTTTGCCTTTTACTGAAATTTTGAACTGAGATTTGAACATAAAAGTTTTTAATGAATATGTAATTTTGGCCATCCACCTAGCCCGATGAAGTCCCGCTGGATGTTTAAATTTGATTCCACCTTTTGGTTCACCTCCCAAAAAAATAATTGTTAACTGCAATAGTTCTAGGTAATCGTCTCTTGGTTGGAATGTATCTAGTTGATTTGCTGCAAATATAATTGTCATCTTTGATGTCATGAATATTTTCATAGATATCTGGATCTGATAATGCTGTTTCGTAGTCCTCCTTATTAATGCTTGACCATTTTTCTCTGAACTTCTTAAAAAGGACTATATCTGGGCCAGAAGATGGTGATAAAGACTTTGAAACAACAGCTTCCAGCATAATTTTAAATATATGGTGTCGACATGCCAGCCACAATAAATCGTTGTCGAATTTTTGTTCTAGAAGAATAGCTGCACCATTTCTAGGACCAGTATTGGCTGTCGTTGTATTGAAACACATGCATTTTATTTGTTCGCAGATGTCCCATTCAAGCGATGTCTGATTGTTTGCATTAAAACTAGAGACGCATTTCTGTCACTCAATTTTGCAACATCAAGACTTCCTAATAATTTATCATCAAACAATTTTCTACGTTTGCCAACCTTACTTTTCCATGTTGAAGGTTGTGCAGCACAGAAACCAGATTCATCACTTTTACTCTCCTCTGATTCTGATTCTGATGATGTACTGGTGAGTATGACAGCCTCTTCATTCTTCTTTCTTTTGATCTCTTCTTCTGCTTTCCTCTTTTCATAACGTTGTTGCTTTTCTGCTGCTCTTTGCTCTTTTTTAGCAGCAGCCTTATCAATGGTACCCATTTTTCCATGACGTCCTTTCTCACGTTGCATTTTCAAGAATTTCTTATCTTCTATTTTTATAAGCTGCATAGCATTCCCATGAGCAATGTGAAATAAGTTTTCCAGTTGATCTTTCCATTTTTCTTCTTTATTATTTAAATTTTGTGATCTTTTCAATTTGTTTGCTTTGTTTTTCTTAAGCAGCTGTCATTCCTTCAGTATTCCTTGAATTTTATCTACTGCATGTATTCTTTGTTTTGCTGGTATTCCTGCTTTTTTCCAAACTGCTAGCACATCATCTGCAGTAGAGCAGCATGATTCTCTAATGTCTTGCTTTTAATATTTCTGTAGTGCATGAAGAGGGCCATCATTTCCTTCTCTGATGGTAATACGGATGTTTTTAGTACTGCAGAGGGCTGCCCAATTAGCCATACTTCAGTTTCTTTTCTTGTAGAACTTCTCCCAAATGAGCAACTGGGTGATGGTGAGTTAGGCCTAGCTTCCATAATCGATTAATTAGTATCAAAATTACGAGTTCCAAGCAACAATTAAAAGCAAGCTAGTATATAAACCATTAATTAAAAATTCTGAAATATAAACAATTAAACATAAAATCATAAGTTGTAAAAACAAACAAATTGAAAAAGAGGGAAACTTTGACGCCTGGTAGCACATAGTAAATTTTATTTAAAATTCACCAAATTTGGCATACACTACTTTTTTGTCATATGGAACAAAAATACAGGTTGAACAATTAAAAAAAAAAATTTGAACCAGAAAGCGAATAAACATCCAGTAGTTGTCGTTTCATCTATGAAATGTGAAAATCACAAAGAAATGCATTTTGATAAAAGATCAGAATGCGAATTTAGCTTTTAAGTTTTTAATTTTTTCTGTTGTCGCTTCAGGCGTAAAATCTCGTATGCGGCATACGCGCAACCAAAACAAAGCAGACCCAAAACTATTAACTTGTTTCTATAGTATGGCAGGAGATATAGGTTCCCATGCACCCCCCTAAAACTAAATTCCAAAATGATTTTTAGCACCCCTAGGACATCTACTTAAAGAATTTTTATGTTGCCAGCTGGAAAAAAATGTCCCACGGTGTCCTACTTAGCATATTTCCAGGATGGCTGCCATCCGCATCCATTAAAACGCTAAGTGTCATATGTCAGTAACTAATGAGCCGATTTTGACGATCTTGGTGTCGATATTATGGTCTTCTGTGGTGCTGAATCGACTTTCGAGGTTTCAAAACGATTGAAGGTCAAGGTCACGTGATTCAGGCGAAGGTCAAGGACATTTTGTTAAAAAATCGCTTCATTTTCATTTACCGACATGCATTAGTTTTGACCCAGCTCCCATAAATATGGTGATAGAAGCTTCCTTTTTGCTTTAGAAATTTCCCACATTATCCCAACTAATAAATCAATTTTAAAAATTGTGATATAGCGCTTTAATTTTGAGTTATGGCTCAATACTTGACCCCACCCCCTAGGTTTTGGATATGGACCGAAAATTATGGAAATCTGAAAATATAGCCAGGGATGCAAACTTAGAGTCCATATTTATGTTTTTAGGATCATGAAATCGATTGGTGGTGGTTTAGAAGCAATTAGAGGTCATGGTCACGCTCCAAGGGCATGAGTCAAGGTCATTTTGTTAAAGAATCGCTTCATTTTTCATTTTCCGACATGCATTATTTTTGACCCAGCTCCCATAGATATGGTGAGAGAAGCTTACTTATTGCTTTAAAAAATTTTCTTATTATCATATTACTCGTATTATTATATGTATATGTGTATTGATATTTATATGTATACTTCTCTTTTTCTAGATCTATTGGTGAAGGTGCATGCTGCTTCAACAGTGAATATTTGATTCCGGTGATGGTGATATGCAGAGACTATATCATATAACTATATGTGTGTTGCGAACTAATAACAGCTTAGCAATAGTGATGGTGGACAGTCAAGCTTATTTAACCATGGTGAAAAAGAAGAGGAAAAGTGAACATAGTTCAGATGCGTCTGAACCCTCTGTGAAACAGAAGTGTCTCACCTCCACTTGCGTGTTGCACACCCCCAAGGTACCTGATGATAATCCCTTCACCTTTTTCAGTTCTGTCAAATGTGTGCCCTCAGAGAAGTTGTCATATTTACTTGAGATCCGTGATAGAAGACTGGCTGAGCCACTTGATTCTCCTCATTGTATGAAAGCTGTATGTGATCTGCTGCCAGAAACCCTAGATGGTCTCTATTTGGAGAGAACTGGTTACGACAGGCGCTGTTACCAAGACTTCACAACGCACCTGGATCGATTGAAGAATCTACTGTATCTGCTGATGCTTCAGCATCTGCAGAAATCTGCAGATGCTGATCCTGACAAATTTCCACCAGATGAATGCATTTTCTGTGAGAAGAATGAAATCAAAGTGAATGGCAAGACTCAGAGGCCAACTCGCAGCTTTACAGCTTGGAAAAAGAAGGAGTCAGGATGGAAGAAAATCGAACCTATGGCAGAAGCTCTCGGAAACAGCCGTCTGTACCGTAAAGTCAAGGTCATGGATCTCTTTGCAGCTGAGGCTCGCTACCATGACTTTTTTTACCACCGCTTCTTTTGTGACTACTACAATCATAAACAGAAGCTGGAGAAGAAGGATGAGTTTGACACGGAGCAAGCTCGGAAGATTGCTGCTCACAACGCAGCATACAATGTTGTGAAGGAGCTGCTCAAGAGCTAGGTCATAGACAACCAACAGGTCCTTCCTCTCAGTACTGTTCGTGACTGCTACGTCATTGAGCTCGATGTGCAAGGAGCGCCCAACACTGACTACAGGTCTGTAAAGCTCATGGCAAGGCTTGAGAAGGACGAGGAACTAGGCGAACACCTTTCCTTCTCAAAAGTGGCTCTCAAGGAGCGAGGTTGCATCTTATTCTGGCTAATATACAGCGCTAGCATCACCCTAGCTGATGCGATAGCATGTGCCTATCAGTTGGGGACAGCCGATCAGTTGAAGGACACTGCTCTGTACTTGCGACAGGTGATCCAAAAGGCTTTCGAGGAGTCAGCTGATCTGCCCTGGCCACCCACTGCTGACGAGTGTGACAAGCGAGCTGGGGAGGAGTTGCCTGAGGAGCTCAAGGGATTCCTCAACCTTGTCCTGTCTGGCTGTGACCCGGAGGTGGAAAAGTGCGAGAGGACGCGCCGGCTTGTCTACTCTATCGGACAGGACCTCTGTCGAGCAGTGACTAATGGACAGTGGAAGTTGTCGAAGCATATGTTCCTGTGCACAACTGTCCGACACCTCTACCGCAATAAGCAGTTGACGACGATCTTGAACCGACTGGGTCACTGCGAGTCTTACGGCTTCGGGTTAGAGCTGGAGACAGCCATAGCCAAGGCACTGGACGAGGATTCAACTTACCTTACTCCTAAGATCATCTGTGGCGAGGGCAATGCTGTGTTCCACAGTGAGTGGGACAATCTCAACAAGATCACCGCGAACATCCATGGCTCGAACGTGGTCAACAGTGCTGGGACATTATGATCCAGGAGACAACGCCTGATGCTACCCCAAGCACTGAACGGACCCTCCCTCTCTGTGACAGGAGCAAGAAGAGGAGCCTGAAGCTGGATACTCCAGAGACTCTCCCTCCTGTCACCATTTACAACAGGGAGAGCCCCAAGTTCCCAGATAATGCGTCTTTTTCGCCTCCGGATGATGAAGTCTTTGCTGCCAGTCTCCGAGAATACTACACGTGGCTCCTGTGCAGGTGGGACTTTTGCAATAAGCTACATATATGTATCCATATATATTGGATTGTTAAATTTCCTTATAATAGTGTCATTCAGTTGCTTCTCTGTGTTGTACTCATTCTTACTACAATGTTTGTTCCAGGATGATCTCGAGCAAGGGCAAGCAGGAGGTGCCTGGACTGGACAGGCTCTACGCACTGCAATCTGGTGCGCCTGCTCCGATTGGAGTGGAGGTCGACGTGATGCGCGCGAATGCGCGGGCGAGCAGAAGTTGGACTTCATCGAGCAGAGGCTCAAGAACGGCGAGAAGAACGTCTTCGATCCCATCACCCGCAAGAATCTACTGACCATGGAGCATGCCAGCAAGAAAGTCATTCTCACCACGTCACAGGGAAAGGTGAATCATTTCATACACAATGATTAATACACATTGCTTATTCAACTGCACTATTACTAGCCTGTATTTGTGCGATGTGATGCGATGTGATGTGATGTTTGATATGTTTTCATTATTGTGTTGCAGCTCATCCAGTACCAGGAGCAGAGTAACCTGGCCTTCACACTGCTGGTCAAGTCGCAGCTGCTTGATGAGCCGCTCAACCTGGACGAGCTCATGCGATACTGCCTCTCACCTGTCCCTCACTGCCTTGGTATCCCTGATGGCTTCTTTGCCAAGACAAACAAGGCGACCATGATCCATTACGTCTTGGATGATAGAACAGAAGAGGTACCATACCTCAAGGACACCGTCTTCATCCAAGACGGAAATGCGCTGTTCCACGCCCCGACCAGCTTGCCCCCGATATTTGGTGACATCTGCCTCAAGATCCTAGACCAAATGGTGGCCAAGAAGAACTTCATCTTCTCCACCGACTCTTACCATGCTGACTCAATCAAGGCGCAGGAGAGGCTCAGACGTGGCTTTGGTGAGAATTTCCTCGTGGAGGGTCCCGCCACGCAGAAGCCCAAGGACTTCAAGCTTTTTCTGGCCAACGAGATGAACAAGTTGCAGCTCTGCCAACTGCTGCTGAAGGTCTGGGAAAGCAGTAAGGCTGCGTCACGGCTGGAGAAGTGTCAGACACCTGCTCTCATTGTGGAGGGGAAGGCTCATCAGCTAGTCTCATCAAATGGAGAGGTAAGATATGTCTTATCTACTATCTTAGTACCACGAGGTCCTTTGATTTTAAACTTTCCCCTACATATATAGAGTGCTCTTCTTCATTTCAGGTCGAGGTGACGGAGATCAACTCTCTGCGATCAAACCAGGAGGAGACCGACACCCGCATTGCCATCTATCTCCACTACGCCGAGAACCTCGGCTTCAAGTCAGCGGTTGTGCATACGCCCGACTCAGACATCTTTTTCATCCTCCTCCTCCATGCACACGAGCTCGCCCTCACTGTCTACCTTCACACTGGCACGGGCAAACATCGACAGCTCATCAACATCAGCGAGCTGGCAGGTGAACTGGGCAAGGATTGGTGTTCCACCCTCCTTGGCTTCTATGTGTTCTCGGGGGAGGACTGTACCAGCGCCTTCAAAGGCAAGGGGAAGGTGGCTCCACTGAAGAAGCTCCAGAAGAACCCCAAGTTCCACAAGGCTTTCAGGTAAATTACACTTGAATATCAACAATTGCATATTCACATAGACGTGTTGTTTCAAATTAATTGTAGTAGTGATCGTTAGGGCGGAGTGAAAAACTCATTTTTCGAATTTTCAAATTGGCTAGTGTGGAAAATGTGTGGAGTAGTGAGGAAATAAGCTGGTATAGATGTAAAATCATAACATTAATATCTTCAGGTGCCACAATGACCTTCAATATTGAAAAAAATTGAAAAAAGCAGATTTTAACCAATAATTACAGAAGAGTCCACGATGCACAATAGACAAGAATTTATTCACACTTGTATAAAAATAGCTCAGTCAACCTTTAAAAAAAGTTTCTATTCTCTAAAAACAGTTTTCTATAGTCAGCTCACTCAGCTGTCACGTGAGTACCTCGGTTCAGTGTAGCTGTCGCTCTCGTAGCAGGTGGGTGTTCTGTTGTTGGCGTTACTCAGATAGTCTAAACTATATTTCTTATATATTTTGCATTTCTGTATTGTGTTGCCCTAAGTTTGCCATGTACTATTAACTGAAATTAACGTATAATTGATATTAGCTCTTTCTTTTTCAGATTTGTATACTTTCAAAATGTCTCGAGTTTGTGCAAAATCAACCAGGGCCTCAACTGAGTGCCCCATGTTTGGTATGGGGGAAGATTTGTGGCACAGGAATCTTCCTACATACGAAGGAGTTTTTAAATATTACTTGTTTGTAAGAAACGATTTGAAACAGAATACTAATAAAGATCCTTCAATATCTCAAATATTAGAACAAGTTGTTGATAAATTGAAAACAATTTGGGAAAGTGCTTCCGTCCCAATTCTGTCAGACAGGCGAATTGAAACAATGTTCAGAAGCTACCCCGAAAAGTATCGTGTCATTATGAAGCCATACCAAAGCAGAAAAAATTCTGAAGCTTACAAAGCAAAGATTGATATGTTCAAAAAAGAAGCACACACGAAACTTTTTGACATTGCAGCGTGCAAGTGCAAAGTACTAACACAATGTTCTTGTCCCAAAGAAAAAACGGTTCCAAAGGAAGAAGTGACGTTCCTCTTAGATCAAAGGAGTGAAAGAAAACTGTTTATTGATAGAGTAGATATTACACTCTCAAAGAAAAAAGCATCTACGTTGCTAAGAAAGCAAAAGAAGCTGTGAGGCTCACCAAAGAATCTTCACAGGAGAAATTGCAGGATACAAATGTTGAATTATCATCATCGACATCAAATAGTGAAAGTGAATCTGGCGAAATATCAGACGATACATTTCCAGAGCCAGTTAGCTCGAAGAGAAAGCTCGAACAACCTGAAGAACAATTATTCAAGAAAAGGAAAACTACAAATCTACCTTCAGTGGCTACTGCTTGTGACAGGACTGCAGTTTCAGATCGAGCTGCAGCATTCATTGTTAGTGCAGTATTGCAAGATATTGGAGAAGTTTCTATTGACAATACATCTGAAGTAGTGGATAGGAGTAAAATCAGAAGAGAAAGACAAAAGAAGAGATCAGAAATTATGAAAGATCAAAATCAGGTCCCAATCAGAGGAATCTATTTTGATGGTCGAAAAGATTCTACACTCTTCCAAGAAAAAAAAGAGTCCAAAGTATATCAGAAGAAGGTAACAGAAGAACATATCACTTTAGTGAGAGAACCTGGTTCAGATTATTTGGGCCATTATTCTGTGAATTCTGGATCAGCTGAAGAAATATGTAAAGGAATGTTTGAGTATATTGGAAATAATGACATGAACCTGGAAAACCTTGTTGCCATTGGATGCGATGGTGCAGCAGTCAACACTGGAGAAAAGGGAGGCGTTATAAGGCTTATAGAATTGAAGCTGAAGAAGCCAGTTCAACATTTAGTGTGCCAGCTCCATGCCAATGAATTGCCATTACGCCATTTAGTTGCAAAGCTGGATGGAAAAACATCTGGCCCCCGCGGATTCACGGGTCCTATTGGCAGGGAATTAGAGAACTGTGAGAGTCTTCCTATTGTTGAGTTTGAAAGGATTGATGCTGAGGAACCAACTGTAGACTGTGAAGATCTTAGCACCGACCAAAATATCTAATTGATATTCATCAGGCCATAACAAAGGGATATTTCTCTCCAGATCTTGCTCATCGTAGTCCAGGCAAAATGGCACATTCACGATGGCTGACTACAGCAAATCGTTTGCTTCGTCTATACGTTTCAACTGTAAGTCCATCTGAGAACCTCATGAACATTGCTTCTTTTATAATGAAGGTCTACATCCCAATGTGGTTTTCTATTAAGCAAAGTACGTCTTTTGTCAATGGCTCAAAACATGTTTTCAAAACTATTGAACTAACAAGAACACTGAATGACGAAGTAAAGGATATTGTAAACCCTGTCATACAAAGAAATGCATTTTTTGCAAATCCAGAAAATATTCTAGCATCAATGATTCATGATGACCGCAGCGCCATAAGAGAATTAGCGTGGAGGCGAATAAAGAAAGCAAGGCAAACAAACAAGGAAAAAGTTGTGAGGCGTTTCACAGTACCTGTTATTCAATTTGAAGCTACTGATTATACTGATTTAATTAATTGGCAAAAATGCATTGTCACTGAACCACCTGTGACAAGACACCTGACAGAAAATGAGATTGAAGAATTCATACAAAACAAGAGTACCCCTCCATTCGAGAAATTCCCTTGTCATACACAAGTAGTAGAAAGAATGGTAAAATTAGTGACTGAAGCATCATCAAAAGTATTTGGATTGAACGCGCGAGATGGCTTCATAAGATCAACACTTCAGTCACGTAAAAAAATGCCATCATTCGAAAGTAAAGCTGAATATAAAGTTTAAATAAAACGTTAATAGAAAAAAACATGCGCAAGGATGGGTGGTTGGGAGGGCATGGGTGGAGCTCGACACGCAGCCACCTCCTCGTGGTGAGTTCTGGATTATTTAGATCATTAATCAAAAGAACATTGATCTAAATAAACTAAGAGCTGCGTAATTCAGTAACTATTTTGGTAATTGGAACACTTAAAATATAATAATAACAAGTAAGTTTCAGTTATTGTACTAATGCAGAATATAAGAAAATCATTATATTTCACTCTTTTCGACGGCTTTGTGGCACTGAAGATATAATTTCGCAGGACTAATATGTATGCACAGTCATTATCTATAGCACCCACATATTTTCCGCACTAGCCATATTTTAATTTCGAAAAAAAGTTTAAAAACCTCATTTTCGATCCGCCCTAGTGATCGTATCTCATGTACTATGTTACAGGCAGCTCGTCGTGGCGTGGAGGGTGGCCCCAGAGGTGCAGGAGCAGTTGGAGGCCTTCACCTGCGCCATGTATGGTCAAGCCCGTGAGAGTTCTGTGAACGTGGTGAGGAGCAAGCTGCTCAAGAAGATGGTGGGAGAGGACCACACGCTCAACTCCAAGTCGAAGGTTGACATGGTTCGTCTGCCTCCCTGCCAGGACTCGCTCGACCCTCATGTACAGCGAGTCAACCACTGTGTGGCCTGCTACAGGCGTGCTGCTGAGCCTATCTTCGAACGCCCCAAACCGTATGACGAGGGTCAAGGGTGGCTGAAGACAGAGGAGGGGGTGCTGGAGCCGGTGTGGTCAATTGGCCCTATCTTTCCCCCATCACTCGTTGACCTGTTGGACACTGATGACGCTGAAAATGATGAGGGTCAGCAAGAGTGCGAAGATGCTGAGCCGTATCCAGAGCAGGCTATGGAGATAGATGATGATGATCTTCTCATGGATGCTGAGGATGACTCTTAGACTTTGCTACAATGTCACTTATAATAGATAACACATATAAAATAATAAATATAAAAGGGCTCAGTTGTCTCTCTATGACAAAAAAAAAATATTAGCCAAAAATCAGTTTATGAATTGAATGAAAAACGGTGTTATAAATGAATTATTCCATGTGTTAACTAACTTTTAATCACAAAATAATGACAGTTTAAGTATAATATGTATTTGAAATAAATGAACAGAAAAAATATTTGCTTATTTCCTTGCAAAAAAGAACAACAAACCAAAAAATTATAATAAAAAAATTAAAGTTTCCTGGAGATCCCTGGGCAACCACTGACTGTAGGATAGTGGAGGAAGACATAGAAGGACTGGCAGGCCCGTTAGTGCACACAGCTGTAGAAGAGACGAGTAAAATGTTGCTTATTTTTGGTTGTGATTTTATGGCGCAAGTTCCACAGGCCACATTTAGTGCCTATATGTACCCTGTATATGCGAATTATTTATTCTCAAATACTGATATGCATCATATAACACATGTTGCTATGTACATATAGTAGCCTCTCTTCCCTAGTGTTTTCATCATCAAAGCGAAGGCACCTCAGGAGAAAGCAAAAGCGCCTCTCACTCATTGCTGCCCTGTAATTGCAGGACCAAATTGTGGACTCCACATGTCAACGACTGTTTTGTGGTTATCATGATTCATTCTGGAGAATATAAGGACTCCCAAGAGAGCCCTCATCTCAGGTTCTGTCGCACGGTCCACTGTTGCCGGCTGTTTCTGATACTTTTGAGCCAAAGACCTGATGGTGTCATTGGTACAGTCGAGAATGTGGTCAATGATAAATTCTGTCAGGAACAATTCCAGACATGCAAGGGGATTCGTATCAGCTGCAGCTCTATGAGTGGGGCCGGGCTTCATGGGTGGGATGATGTTGTGCTGGGGAGTCCGGGAATGTGCTCTTGTAGATGGCTTAGTGCTCCAGCGGTGCTTCATGCCTTGGATTGATGTCCTTTGAAAGCAGTGGAGCACTCCTTCATGGTGGTGCCGCCTCTTGGTCGCAGCTGTAGCAACAACGGTAGCAGTTGTAGCAACAACGGTAGCAGTTGTAGCAACAGCGGTAGAAGATGTAGCAACAGCGGCAGCAGGTGTGTGGTTATGTCTGGGGCAGCGAGGTCTCACGGTCTCCTCTCCCCTGTCAGTATCATCATCATCCTCGTTTGGTTGTGGCATATATTCTTCACCTTCACTACTACCATACATATTCATTACTTCAACATTATCTTCATCAGTGTCACAGCAGACACTTCTGGCTCATCAACGTAAATGTCTTTGTCTTCGACATTACTAGCCATACTGTAACTTATTTTGTCTTTTTTTTTACACTGCAAATTATATATTTTCCTGAAAAACACAAAATAAATATTAAATTTAATTATAATCCACCACAATTTAGCACATGGGTTTTTTCAGCAACAAGTAAGATTCGTCCACAAAGGAATGAAATGCACAACTGTCATAAAACACAAAATACTCAAACACAAGGACTATCACACATTAGGTAATGCGGGTTGGCGCCACACCCAACGCATACTGTCTTGTCTGACTGCACACAGCCCAGAGAGCACACTTGCGCACCCAACCTCTGTGAAGGCACAAGGGACACTGAAGGTACATGGAGTTTCAACCACCTACGTTGTTGGGAAGACTAAAAACATTTAGTTTCAATGATGAGCGGGGTTCAGTAGCACCCCGCATTACCAGTTAAGGGTTAAGAAAGTTGATTTTCGGGACAACCCATCTTAGCTGGTTTTATATATACATATACACAGATATATATATTTACAGGGCGTCCCAAAAAAATGTATACACACTTTAACAGCTGATAGCTCAATTGATGTTTCTTTCTTTCCAAGTTAAACCCATTAGAATTAATAATGGCAGTCAGACTAAGCTTTGAACAAAGGAAATTCATTCTAAAATGCTACTGGAAGTGTGAAAACGCAGTTGAAGTGCAAAGACAGTTTAGGAGGGAGTTTCAAACAGATCCACCAACGCGACTTACCACCACTAGAATTAGAGATAAGTTTGAAGCCGATGGAACTGTTCAGAATGTCCACAAGAAGCGTTCCGGAAGACCACGGACATCGACAAGCCCCACAAAGCAAGAAAGAGTACTGGAAACGTATCACCAAAGTCCAAGAAAATCTGTGCGGCAAGCGAGTCGTGAGGTAAGAATTTTAGAATCGTCTGTCCAACGCATTTTGAAGCGCTGTCAATGGAAAAGTTACATTCCAAGATTAGTCCATGCTATTAATGAAGATGATCCGGACCGAAGAGTGGAGTATTGCGAGTGGTACTTGGCACGATGTGGATGTGGATTGGACGAAGGGGTTTCGTAGAATACCCTCCGCGTTCACCAGACCTCACACCACTAGACTTTTTTTTATGGGGATACTTAAAAGACAAAGTCTACGCTATAAAACCTGCAACAGTCGCTGAATTGAGAGCAGCCATTGAACGAGAATGCACACAAATACCAAACGAAATGTTTCGTGATGTTTGCGATTCCATTGCTTCGCGTTATCAGCAGTGCCTGGACCAGAACGGACGTCAGTTTGAAAACAGGCGTTGACAAAACAATTAAATAATGTCTGTAGATTCTATTACATTTTGAAAATGAAATGTATTTTAATAAACACTGCCTTTATAAGTATTTAAAGTGTGTATACATTTTTTTGGGACGCCCTGTATATATATATATATTTTTTTTTTTGTGTGTGTGTGTGTGTGTGTGTATGTGTGTGTGTGCGTGTGTTATATATTGCTAATGGTATGACAATGTTGATAAACTTAGTAGGATTATAGGAAATGAAATAGCATGATTAAACAGTATAATGTACATGTCATGCTACTTAAAAGATTGAGATGCTAGCTGTTTTGTAGTAATCAAATGATTAATTTAAATAATCTTGTACATGAATAGTAATAATAATAATGAAAATAATGTTTAAGTAGATGTTTAGAGATGGAATTGATGATTCAGTATTTGAATCTATTCGAATATGCATGCATGACTAGGCTGTTATGAAGATGTATTTTCATGCATAGCTTAGAACAGCCGCTATAGTTTAACTGCTGGATGAACTATGAGGAAAGATAACGATATTTGAAATTATGAAATATAAAATGCATGTATTCGCAATCATTCTAGTGTTTTTAAAAGGGCTATATATATATATATATATATATACAGTATATATAAAATTAGCTATGTTAATATTTATTGTTCATGATGTTTGTTATCACGTTACTATACGATTGGAATGAAATATAATAGCTTCCCCTTAGGTTAGATAAATGAAATTAAAATTAATTTATTTAGTTTCTTGATCTATTTCGTAATACAAATATTAGAACAAGGCAAAATTTGTTTATGAGTTCACTGTATTTATTCTAATTTTATTTTGTGTGGTATCGTTATTAATATATTAATCCGAAACTATGAGATCATGGATGGCATTAAAGAAATTTTTGTTATTTGGCTTATATTACAGTTCTTATATACAAAATATATATGTTGGTTACGTCTACTAGTATATATATATATATATATATATATATATATATATATATCAGCAGAATCCTGGTCCTCCAGAAATGGATCTTTTGCACGAACACTTCCAGAAAGATAAAACTAACGGGTTCACTACTCGAATGTTTGTATGTTTTTGCATGCTTTTGTCTGATTTTGTTTTTGCGTCATGAACGACCATGATAGGATCCAACAGGAGGATTTTTCTCCTCGTGAAAGAAGGCAAGGATGATTTTTTTAAGGTTTCAGGCGAGGATTAATCTTTTTTTTCTTTTTTTTTCACACAAGGAGGATGGGGCCCAGCGAAGGGCCCTCAAGGGTCAAGTACCCTTCATTAAGACCTGTGATACCCCATAAATGGGCTAGGAACTTTAGGAAGGGGGCCCCGTATAACGAAGGGGAAGGCCTCCATGGGGCCCCCTCTAGGGGCAGGATTCAAAGGACCCCAAATTCCTCTAACCAAACGCAGACATACTACTATGCAGGACTAGAGGCCTACCTCAGATTCGTACTATTCGGTATATAAAACACTGTTTCCATCTTAAAAATCTGCCTTCAAGACGAGTTTTTTGTTGAAATATTGTATTATACGCCAATAAATGCAGCGTATTTGACATTTTTTACTCTAAAAATCGTCTTTATTAATATTATTTTTAAGAAGAAAGTGCGGAAAAATACGATATTTTATTAACGTTCCATTATTAATATATCTTACCATCTGTCAATAGTATATGTATACTGACAGAAGGTATCCTATACTTCAGAGATCCTTCAGCCAAGGGAATCCCTGAAATCCCACAAGGCCAAATTTAGCCGATGCCGATTCTTTGTCTAGATTTTAAAAAATCGATTCTCCTTCATAAATTTTACTAATATATTGTGAAAACTGAATTTTCATATTCATATACATAGGGATATAGGGCCTAAACTTTGTAGACAATTGTAGACCCTATTTGACAATACCTACATCACAAGATAAATTAATAAATCCTTAAAGATTAAGAAGTACTCTAAATTCATTACAAGTTATTTACATCAACGGAAAACACAATCCAATGGAAAATATTAAAACAAGAAAATTATGTTTTTTGTTCTTTCTGCAACAATGTAAACAACAACAAAAATTTTCATTAAAATTTCAAGGCTCTGGTGGCCTATTTTAATAAAAAAAATGGATATATCATACAATTTGGGCTTATAAAATTATTAAAATACTTAAAATAAAGTAAACATAATAAGATGGTTTAATATAAAAATTTTAAGGTACACCTTAATATATAATTATTATTAATATAGAATAGGAGATTACAGTAGTTTTTAATATTTAGAGATTAACTAGTTAGAGAAAATGTAAATGTATGGGTAACCCAACTTATTAAGCTTTGCCTTTTCCGTGAATTGAAATATATTTTATACAATTACACTTTGAATGATTATAAATTATTATAAATAGTGTTTTTGGTATGTTCATTTTTCTATAAGTATAGATTTTGTTTTGTAATGAAAATTTCAAAGAATCGGTAGGAGAATCTGCTAAATTTGGCTGATGCCGATACCCAAAAAATGGGATGCTGCCGATGGCGATTAATCGGTACACCACTAGTACTAACCCCGAAAATGTACAACACTTACGGGAAATGATTATTCAGGAAGTACGCAAAATCTCAACTGATATAAACACTGCTGTTTGCTGATCTGTTTGGAACGTTGCACCGCATGTTTGTTCGTAAGCATGGCCGTAACTACCTATGAGGTCACCGAGGTCCGGACCTCGGTAATTATTTCCTAAAAAAAAAAAAAGAGACTGAACCGTTCTCCGTGTATGAAACGCATATTACCGCTTTTCTTTTGAAAAGAGGGAGCGTCGAGCGTTTTGTGTTTTGTGTTTAGTGTATAGCTTGGGTTGTGTTTGTAGATGTCATTTTGGTCTGAATTTTGCTCGTCCCGCCGCGCTCGAAAAAAATCTGGACCTCACTAATTTCTAAACCCTAGTTACGGCCCTGTTCGTTAGGGTGGATCGATTTTACATTTTTTTCGATTTCCATATTCTAATAAAGACAAAAACTTGCAAAAACTTGCGCATGCATGAGAAAATAGCCTCTGCAAAATCTTAGCTTAATAGGTAATCATCTTCTGCCCCCGGCAGAGCGATGAAAATCATATTTTAGTAGTCAAAAACGTATTTTTCTTATAATTTTTAAAATATTTCAGTATGCATCAAAATTATTCCTAATAACTATAAAGTCGATGAAAAAGACCTCATATGATCGTTTTTCCAAGCGCGTTGTCCTACGTTAATATCTTTTGCCCCCGGCAACAACGTCAAATGTTGAAAAAATAGGTAATTTATATACATATTTTCAGATCGGCTCTTTGTCTTAAATAATGCATTTATATATTTCCCAAGCATTTATATCGTTGCTTAGGCATGAAATAACACGCAAAATTTTATGACTCTAGAGTAATATCTTCTGTCCCCGAGAAAAGTCTAAATGTGGATTATAATTACGTTAATGCGATGTTATAAGTACGATAAGTACTAAGTACAGCTCCTCGCTTGCTAATTTTATAAAATTAGCAACCCAGAACTCACCACGAGGAGGTGGCTGTACGTCGAGTTCCACCCTATCCAGCCCCAACCACCCTTCCTTTGGCTGCATGTCGATTTACATACGGTAATCTTTCTTAGAATCAAATCGTGGAATTTTTGTTCGGGAGTGAAGACGGGAGCGGATGAATCCGTCCCTCTCTTCTATTCAACTTACACTGGCAGAGGCTTCGGTTACTAATTTGATGAGTCTCTCGACCGCTTGAGTATGACAAGGGAATAGTGGGATCAGTCCATCAGGCTGGTCTCCCGTCTCAACAAACTCTTTTATTCGGGTATCAGGTATTGTTTTTGTAACGGGGGGTTCGGTCACCTCAGCCGTTTGCCAGTTGATCATTTCGTAATAGTTTTGACTATCGTAGAGCAGCTCAGGCATGGCGAAGGCTCGAATTTTCCCCGCTGGTGATTGTTTTGATCGTGCTTTTAATATTCTTCTCCATCCCAATTCTCTTATGTGTTGCTCATCGGCATGTAGCATAGAGATCAAAATATTTTCTGGGTGAGCAAAGAAAGAATTTCTACGGAGGACTTTGCTGGCGATTGTCTTAGATCTTTGAAGCATGGTCTGAGAGAGACGCATCATTTCGAAAAAATGTTTTGCGCCCTCAGTGAAACTGGAGTTTTTCTTTATCTTAAACCAAATTGGTGCGTAAACTGTCATAATGAATCGCACAATTTCGTTGAAGGTGCTGGAGGGTTCACTGGTTGAAACATAGAGGCGCAGAAATCTATTTGCTGTTGTCAGCCACCTGGAATGCGCCATCTTACCTGGATTTCGAGCCGCGAGAGCTGAAGAGCAGCTACCGCTCGACACTGCTCTGTAGATGCCTAACAAATATTTTTGGTCAGTGCTCAACTCGGCATCATCTATGTCAATGTCGGGAGATGGAATGGCATGGAATTCTGTAATTGGAAGTTTTTCGCAGTCGTTCAGTTGTTTTCCAACTGGTCCAGTAAAGCCCTTTGGCCCAGTTGTTTTGCCGTCCAAGTCTTGAATGAGGTGTCGCAGTGATAATTCATTACCGTGTAATAGGCATATGATCCACTGAACTGGCCTTTGTAGTTTCATTTCAATCATACGAATGGCTCCACCCTTTCGACCCGCGTTCACTGCGGTACCATCACAGCCGATAGCCACAATGTCGTCCGTGCTAATATTGTTAATCTCTAGAAAGTTGATGATACCTGATGTTATTGCAGTGGCAGAACCTGATGCAGGAGTGAAATGCCCCATGTACTGGGATTCTGGTTCTTGAACTAAAACTATATGCTCTTCTACCACAGTCCTTCTATGCTTCACATTGTCTATTTCTTCTTGTGTCATTGTTTTATCTTTACGTCCGTCAAAGAAAATGCCCTGTAATGGTAGCGTGATCTTGTCATCTTGCTGATGCTCAGAACGAACTCTTTTTCTGGCTCTTCTTATCTTATTTCGATCAATCACTGAACTGACATCATCTTCTCGTATCCAGCCAACATCCTCTAACAACGAAGAAGCAATAAATGAAGCAGCTCTGTCTGAGACGCCCGTACGATCACAAGCTTCAGCAAGTACCTGGAGTTTCATTCGTGTTTTTTCCTTCATGTCATGTTTATCTCTCGGTGTTAGTTCATACAATGACGATGATTCTATAGATGTATCCTCGGTTTCACTAGAGGCTGACGAAGAAGGTTGTTCTTGAGAAGTTTCTTGTCGTTTACTAGTCGACGGCTCTTGATGTTCTGCTATTCCTTCTTGTTTCAATATCGCCAATCTTCTTGCAAGAGTCATCTCGTTTTTATTTGTTGTTTCAACATCCAAAGTTCCTATTGCCATTTTGCAATCACTTCTTTGGTCGAGTAAAAACTGTTGCTCTTTCAGTGGTACTCGTCGTTCACGAGGGCAGCTGCATTTTGTCAAATCAGGGCATTTACAAGCCGATATGTCAAATAAGGTGGTCTTAGTTGATTTCTTGAAGGCCTCAAGATTTTTCTGCAACGATTCGTTCTTCTTTTTCGCGTTCAGTGATTTGATGATGTTAGCCATTTTATCACGATAACTTTTCAACATTTGATTTATCCATGCTGTCGAAACTGTTGGAATGGAAGCTAATTTCCACAAGTATTCCAGTCTCTCCGTGACCTAGGCGGCGATGTCTTTGAATCGAGGTTCCTTCTTTGATGATCTCAACTCAGTTCTCACATGATGGTAGTATTGCATCACATCTTCACATGTGGGAAAACATCGCAAATTCAAATCTTTCCCAGCACCAAATATTGGACACGTAACCGATCTTCTAGTTGTAGCGGTAGCCATCCTGTAAAGATTAAAGAATAATGTATTGTTCTGTTACGCAATAAAATCGAAAAAAACAGAGTTATGAGAAAAACAAACAAGGATATGAGCAGAAAGATTGAGCACACTGAGGACTCTGAGTGAGGAGCCACACACACACACACACACACACACACACACACACACACACACACTGAGGACTCGAGGAGCCAGCTGCAAAATACACACCTGCCTTCGACGCTGTCAAAAGGCAACTGAGGGAACTGCGCAGTGCGCAGTGCGTACTGGCGCGTCAGTGGCAGCACTCACCAGAGATGACCTTTAAACCCTAGCCTAGAGTCATAAAATTTTGCGTGTGTGTTATTTCATGCCTAAGCAACGATATAAATGCTATGGGAAATATATAAATGCATTATTTAAGACAAAGAGCAGATCTGAAAATATGTATATAAATTACCTATTTTTTCAACATTTGACGTTGTTGCCGGGGGCAAAAGATATTAACGTAGGACAACGCGCTTGGAAAAACGATCATATGAGGTCTTTTTCATCGACTTTATAGTTATTAGGAATAATTTTGATGCATATTGAAATATTTTAAAAATTATAAGAAAAATACGTTTTTGACTACTAAAATATGATTTTCATCGCTCTGCCGGGGGCAGAAGATGATTACCTATTAAGCTAAGATTTTGCAGAGGCTATTTACTCATGCATGCGCAAGTTGTTGTCTCTATTAGAATATGGAAATCGAAAACAATGTAAAATCGATCCACCCTACTGTTCGTAAGTGGTTGATATTTTGAATATTTTACATAAAATGACTATTAAATTTTGTTTTCACATACTTATTTATGTACACAGTAAAGTTTTTGTTTGTTAAGGGCAATTTGTATCCACAATAAATAATTTCAAAATGTGTTTACATTATTTTGAGTCACCGTATATAAAAAAAGGTACATATTACACTATATCACTCATCTGCAAATGGCTTAGCTAAGAAACAGAACTCCAAAATTTTGAGCGCATTGAGACATATCTCTGAGAACCTTACGGACTGAGCTGAACACCTCACCGCTGTTCAGTGGTCTCTAAATGGTTCATATCATACTACTCTTGGAGATACACCACACTTCAGATTGTACCATTATGACCTTTCGATCTCATTAACTCTTCAACGAAAGAACCTATAGATCCAAATCTATCGTCAGTTATGAGGTGGTCCTTGTAGGACGTTCTTCCCGGACCTTCGATGAAACTTCGAAAACTGAATTTTCAGAATGAGGTTATGGTTCAAAATCCCAAATAACCCCATTTGTATGATTACCTGCTTATGACCACCAGGAAAAACTCGGAAACGTCACCAGAAATGGGAAGGACCATTTCAAATAATGAAAGACTTAAATTTCGACCTTTTAAAGAATGCAACATCAGGATACAGCAAAGAGTAAAGTGGTGCATAGCGACCAAATTAAAATAATTCCTGAAACGATGTACCATCTTACACCCTCTACAAGGACTAAAGCGTCTGACCCAAGTGCAAGGGTTCCGTCTGCAGTAGCAGATACGCTTTTCGAGGGTGGTGATGAATATGAATGCTATATTTGATCATCTCTCCATAAAACTGACGTACCTCCTGAAATGCCAGTAACACCATCTAGTGAAGGACGTCATGCCTCACCAGTATAGCCTCGCAGCGAGCCGCCACCCGCTCCCTCACCACTCGAAACGGTTGTAGCGACTCAAGAAGATTCACAGGACTCACTCCAGTGACATCACCAGAAGCTATCGCTCAGAGCCCTTCTTTCACGCTTTCCATCTCCTACCACTCCAGAAGATGATCACAAGAAAGATCCTTCATTTCGAGTTCAGGTGCAGCTTCCACATCATGAATTAGCTCAAAGGCCACGGACCCGCCTCAAGTACGTGGTCTCAAACTATCAGAACCAACCGTAGAAGATGAGTTTTGTCAACCAAAACTACCGTCAAAATAATAGCCAGAGTTTCTGTCAAAACAATGGTCGAAACCTCCGTCTATTCCAAACGACCCTCACCAACTTATGGACCAGGCTAAAGAAAACTCTGAGTCACGTCGAGAGATCGCCGTCCCCATTCCTGAGTACGCTCCAGTTCTCGACTTGCTCGGAAAAAGATAGGCGATTTCGACCTCTGCTTACACTCGTAATGGAAATGTTCACAGTACAGTTGCCCTCAGATGTAATGTTCCTCGCCTCACAGGCGACTCCGTACATGTGGAGACGCCGCAGTGATAGTCAAGGTACCCCAACTGGGGGAAGGTGGGGTGGATGAGGGACAACCGAGACCAACAACATATAACAGACATATATATATAAAGGACAATTGAATGTGCATTCATTGACATGCAGGTAATTATATTGTAATGTCTGTGTTCATAAAGATAAACAATTAATATGATTGTATACAGCGTTTAACTCCATGTAGTTTACTAGTCTTATACAGTAATAAGGCTCCATTATGATTACTGCAAGTCTATACGAACAGCTACCACAATACAACTTTTTATATACTAGTGAATTTGAACCAAAAATAGACATTACACAACCAATTACAATTACATTACAATAGTTTATGATATTTAGAGATTAGCTAGTCAAGAAAATGTAAACTTATTATGCTTTGCCATTTTTGTGAATGTAAAATATTTTTATATAATTTTTTCTTTGAAATGAATATAAATTATCATAGTGTTTTCTGGTGTTCAATTTTCTGTAAATATAGATTTTGTTTTGTAATGAAAATTTTAAAATTTCAAATAATCAGTAAGAGCATCAGCTAAATTTGGTTAATGCGAATGCCCACAAAATGGCCGATTCTGCCAATGCCGATGAATTAGTACACCACTAGTTCTTACTGATTTTGTTAATTTTGAGGGTCAGGTTCTTTACTGGTAAATATGCTATTCAATTTGATGTAATAACATGTTTTATAGATTTAATGACTCACACATGTTCATACCTTCATGTAATCGCAAGTTTCTTTAAAAATATCATCTTATTAAACTTTAATACAAACAATATCTCATCTTCTAATTTTTTTTACAGATAAGATAGTATAATGGCTCCAAATAGAGAAATTTCATACAAGAATATGTTGAAAATTATTGTTCTCCGTAAAGGAGGAAACACTGAAAGAAAAATAGCTGCTAAAGCTGGAGTATTATTGTCGACTGTTTCCAAAAAACTTTCTCACCACTCACAAACTGGGAATGTGAAGAACAGGTTGAGGATGGAAGCGAAAAACATCTAAAAAGGATGATGAGTATGCGATAATGATGAGCAAGCGTAATAGAAAGAAGACTGCTGTGTGGGGAAGGGGAATGAGGAAGTGTGGAAGTTGGTTGTGTAATGTCTATTTTTGGTTCAAATTCACTAGTATATAAAAAGTTGTTGTGGTAGCTGTTCATATCGACTTACAGTAATCATAATGGAACCTTATCTACACGAATAATTGTGACGGTCAAACTGCCAGCGAACTTTCTTTGTTTCTTATGGCCGACCAAATCACTGGTCAGATTTGGATGAGATTTGGGGAGTAGGGGTAACTGAGGCAGGGGAAGAATATAGGCTATATGACGTTTGCCTCCGAGGTCATCTGAGGCCGATGGAGGCCTCTGTATTCCGGATTGGTTGAAAGATAGTGACATCATAGACACGTCACAAAAGATAGTGACATAAAATGGGCGGAGCTGTAGCATATATATATATATATATATATATATATATATATATATAGTGGGCCTAGTTTTAGCCGTTTCAGGTGATGCTGATTAATTTGGTGCTAATGATTAATTGATATAATGATTGATTGTTAATGACAGGCTGGGTCAACAATTTATGATGTCCTACAGTATCACCGGTTGAAAGTGGCTGATGGAGTAGGCCTACTATAATATTTCTGAGTGATACGAATTGCTTCGAGGTCACCAGCTTGGATTACACCCAAGCAAATATTGTTGAGGTTATGAAGGTTATAAAAAGCACCTTATTGTTTTGTATTTAATAAAGAAAATAAATCGGTTATTTGTTCACACTGAATAACAAATGATTGACAGTAATTATAGTGAATAACAATTATTTAACGACATTTATATTATGCTAAGATGACATGGAGCTGAGCTGATACGTGATACGTAAAATGGTTAAGAGTTTAATTGGCTAGTAATACATTCATTTGTGGTAGACTATTAATGGTATGCAAAAATAGAACATGGAATAAATGATACAGCCTAATTACACTGGTCTACAGCCAAAATGCTTCGGAAATAAAAGTAGTCAATCTTTACTAATTTTGGGTCACTGAATACGAAAATGATGCCTAAAATTGCCAATTGGCTATATTTATAAAGAGATCAGGCAACCCTGCACCCTACTAACTGGACTGTATCTGTTGCGCAATATGTAGACGCCTGTGACACATCGACGCATTGACTGTACTGCGCATGCGCGTAGTTATATTTTTTATTTTAATAAATTAATGTAAATATATATATATATATAAAATAAAATGTAATTTTAAATTTATCTATTACATTATGTATTTGTAAATTATTTATTAAAAAATAGATTGGATCATTTTAACATATTGCTTCCCATAACGTTTTTAATATTAATATAAATGGAATACTAACCTAACTTAACCTTACCTAATTTAAAATTATTAAAATGCAATGTAATTACATTAATTTATTAAAATAAAAAAAATATATAACTACGCGCATGCGCAGTAGAGTCAAGGCGTCGATGTGTCACAGGCGTCTACATATTACGCCACAGCATCAGTTCATTCGCGGAAGTCATAGAGTGCACCCTTGTCAAACTCTTTTTAGTGTTTGCTTTTGAAACTGAATTTTTTTCAGCCTAATTTGAACAAAGATGCCTCGTAATTGCGTGAACAGTGTAGATAACTTCTGTTATGTTTGTGGAGAATTGACTTTTGCATCACAAAAGCGTGCTATAACCGCCGTGATTAGGAAAGCCTATCACCTTTATTTTGGCTGTAAGATTGGAGATCAGGACAAGAGCTGGGCCCCACACATATGCTGCAATACTTATGCAACAAACCTTCGCCAGTGGTTGAATCGGAAAAGGAAATCTATGCCTTTTACAGTGCCAGTGGTGTGGAGGGAACCAACAGGTCATGTCAGCAATTGTTACTTCTGCATGGTGCCTCCAGTCAAGAAAGGTATTTGTAAGAAGAAAAAGTGGATTTTACAATATCCGAATATACCCTCTGCCATACACCCGGTACCTCACGGCGAAGGACTACCCGTTCCTGAGCCCCCACACTCATTCTCCCTGGAGTCAGAGGACGAGGAGAATGAAGGAACCTACGAAACTTGTGAGCCTTCAACTTCACAAGACCCTGAATTTGTTTATAACTTGACATCTTCTAAACCGCACATGATAACTCAAAATGAATTAAACGACCTTATCAGAGAATTAGAACTGCCAAAGAGTAAGGCAGAGCTGTTGGGCTCCAGATTGCAACAGTGGAATCTCCTCGCTGAAAATGTTAGAGTGTGTAAGTTTCGTGACCGTCAAAATGATTTTGTCCCATTCTTCATCATGGAAGGTGACCTTGTAGCTTGCAACGACATCGATGGTCTGATGGCAACCCTCAACATTATTCACAATCCTGATGAGTGGAGACTTCAGTGATTCATCGAAGTTGAGTCTAAAAGCTGTTTTGTTGCATGTTGGCAACGTATTGCCATCAATTCCAGTTGGTCATACAGTCCACATGAAGGAAACATATGACAACATGAAACTGCAACTTTTTGAACTGCATAAACTATGACAAACATCATTGGCAGGTTTGTGGTGACTTGAAAGTTGTTGCTATCGTGCTTGGACTGCAGCCGGGCTACACTAAGTATTGCTGTTTTCTGTGTGAATGGGATAGTCGGGCTAGGACTTGAACGACCACGTAACTTGATACTGTTTTGCCGACATTTGCTCTAACTCTGGCGAGGCTCTAACTCTGCGAGACTGCCAACGATTGATAAGCCCGGCAAAAGTTTGATTAGACTGGACTGATGTACGTTACCCAAATTATGTGACGAATGAGGTGTAATCTTAAACTCGACGTCAGTACAATTTTTAGATCTCAGTGTAAAAGAGGTGTAAGGCTAGCTAGGCTTTAAGTTAAAACTCGTGAGGTATGCATGAGTCATCCACACATTATGACGTCATTGCGCCAAACATATACAAGTTGCGTGGGAGTAAAAAAAAATTGGCGAGTGACGTTGGGCGAAAAGTATTGGATGGATGGTAAGGAACGAACGCAGGTAATACTAGCTGCGTTCGTTAAAAATAGTGAATGATATATTTAGTTTTTTTTTATTGTTTTATTCCAGACAACTTTAAATAAAATACAATTCTATTAACATAATTAAATGCATACTCATTTTGTTGAGATCCTTCAGGGGTATATTTACCAACATATATTCTACCTAAAGACCTTGTTAATTCATTGGTTGATATCTTAATCAAACTTTGTGGGAATTGAGCAGTAACTTGTTGACCTAATTGACACGCTTGGTTAAGTCTACGATACATTCGAAACCCTTTAAAAGGGGAGAACCACCTAGTTCTTGGATGCATCATTACTTGCTCTGCACTATGTGAAGTGTCAAGATTAGGCTCAAACAAAACAGCATGGGGAACAATTAAATAAGGTACTGGTGATATGCCTACATTAGGATCCCTTTCTACCCCCTCTCTAACATCTTTCCTACGACCTAAAGAATCCTCAAAGTTAATAACATAACCAGAAATATTCATTTGTGGTATACACTGAAAAGATACACCAGTTACTTGATAATAATTAAAATTTAAAATAGTAGCTTCAGCCTCAGTACTTAATAAATCCAAAGACAAAGTATATATTCCATCAGTTCTAACACCTAAAGTATTTTTATCTAAATAAACAAATTTCATTAATGCTGTAAACATATTCTTCCGCCCACGCATTCTTACATTCCTTCGATGAAAACGCCGATCATATTTCCTTCGAGGAAAATGATGACGCAAACGAACACGTCGATACATAGTGAAAACAATGAACAACACGAGAGAGACACAACTATTCACTTCAAAAGCAAGACACAGACTGAAACTTAAGAATGCTAGGTTCTATTTATAGAATCGTGATTGCACAACATTGAAGGTCTATTTATCGAATCCTGATTCGCTTAGCTGTTCATTGATTCTTCGAAGTTGAGTCTAAAAGCTGTTTTGTTGCATGTTGGCAACGTATTGCCATCAATTCCAGTTGGTCATGCAGTCCACATGAAGGAAACATATGACAACATGAAGCAACTTTTGAACTGCATAAACTATGACAAACATTAGTGGCAGGTTAGTGGTGACTTGAAAGTTGTGGCTATCGTGCTTGGACTGCAGCCGGGCTACACTAAGTATTGCTGTTTTCTGTGTGAATGGGATAGTCGGGCTAGGACTTCTCATTACATCAAGAAGGATTGGCCACTCCGACACTCATTTGAACCTGGAACAAAAAATGTTCAGTATCCTCCACTTGTAGAATCGAGCAAGATTTTGTTATCACCCTTACACATCAAACTGGGCGTCATGAGAAATTTTGTTAAGGCTATGGATAAAACGGGGGCAGCTTTTAAGTACCTCGGTGGTAAATTCCCAAAGCTCAGAGAAGCAAAAATCAAGGAGGGTGTAATTGTTGGTCCACAGATCCGCGAGCTTCTTAGAGATGAGGAGTTCGACCGTATCCTAGGTGGTGAGGGGAAGACAGCGTGGAATGCTTTCCGGTTAGTAACAACCAATTTTCTCGGAAATACCAAAGCTGACAATTAGAGGGAACTGGTGGAAAACCTGCTGTTGTTCTATCAAAAAATGGGCTGCAATATGTCTTTAAAGATACATTTCCTCCATTCGCACCTGGAATTTTTTCCGGCCAACTGCGGAGCAGTCAGCGATGAACATGGTGAACGTTTCCACCAGGATATTTCAGCGATGGAGAAAAGCTACCAGGGGAAATGGAGTCCATCATTGTTAGCAGACTACTGCTGGACAATAACAAGAGATGCTCCAGAAGTTGAATGCAAGAGACAAGCAAAGAAGCGACGGGTTGAATCAATATAAGTGACTGCATTATACAGGTATGATACTAATATATGATATACACATACGCAAAATGTGATTTAAATTTTCTTGGAAACTGTAGCCAATCGACTGTTTTTATGGTCATATTCGTTTTCAGCCCCCCAAAATCCATAATAGGAAACACATTTTATCTCCGAAGCACAAACTTTTTCAAAATTTGTAGACCAATGTTATAATAGAAATTATGTACGTACGTTTCGGTACGCTAAAATGGATTACGTAATACACTGATTAGGAGGCTAGAGTTACGCATAAATGGAACACGAAAGAAGGTGCTGCAGCCTAGTGATAATTGGAAGAAATGCTATGACAGTGGTTATACGAATATCATTTATATAACGGCAATTATATGATGCTTAGTGATTACGCATAAATGAAATGACACTTCACTTGGGCACAGGAAATAAGCCTAGTGTGGGTTTGTATTAGGGAATTAGTCTGATGTATATTGTAATGGCACTTGGCTTAGGAAATAGGCCTCCTGCGTTTCAACGAGAGTTAGTTTGAACGATTTGTAAAACATTTTTCATTTTTAGCCTACGCTTCTGCGGTACACTGATGTAAGCTTTGCGTTATTGTTTTAAGAAAAGAGACAGAGCTTACCGACCCGGTGGTAATACCTTTAGGTTGATGAGTTACTTGGAGGTTGGCCTATTGAACTGTAGGCCCGAGGTGTCGTTGGCCGTCCGTTGTTATGCACGTCGAGATCGTTCTCGTAGAGTGGGAGCTTGAAGGTGAAATTGACCGTCCGTTGTTCCGCAAGTCGAGGTCTTCATGGTGAAGTGTTAAAGGGCCTATTGGATTCTCGTTGACGGCCGCTTTTCGTAAAGCGGCGAAAGCTGAACCAGTGTGAAGTGATTTGGGCTTGTAGCTTCGTAGAAGATTCACGTACTGTATCCTCCTTGAGGATGTTTTCTCGTAGCGTGTTGAACTTTGCCGGTGCTCTCGAGGATGATTGGTAACCGGTTGAGGTGTAGTGAAGAGGCCAATGGAAACGCCAACTGTGGTTGTGTGGTTGTTGCAGGATAGGATTTATAGCTTACTTCAAGTGATGTTTCGTTTCTTGACTGAAATATGTTGAAGTGGGCCTTGATCTGGTGCCGGCTAAAGCTGATGCTAGGAAACTGCGTGTAGAGTGGGGTTACGAAGTGGACGCACGAAAGGAGTGAGAGTAAATGCCAGTAAACTGCGCCTTATATAACCTTAGGGACATTCGAATTCCGCGGCACTCTGAGAAGCTTCCCCAAGCGTCCGTTATGTTGTTTCGAGGCTAGCGTCATTGTTTTTTTTTTATTATTCCTTGAAACCACGTGTGTCTTCTAAGAATGTTTGAGAAATGGCGGGTAAAAGAATTCCTATGGCTGTTCTTTGTCTGTTTTCTGTCTGTAGTTGTCTGTTCCTCTATATATATATATACACATTTTCAACTGCAAAGAACACGCAGTATAATTAACGTAAAGAACGACGCTTGCATAGAAGACATTCCGCGCAAGATGAGGAGGGAGAACGAACAAATGAAAAAATGAGGTAACCACCCGGGAATCGAACCCGGGATCTTCCGATTGCCGGTCAGATATGATAACCATTACACCATTGGCCTCACTCGATCAGAAGTCGTAATTCTCCTACATACGCACAGAAACCAATGCCCCGAGGGGGGCACCTCCCACATGCCGCACATATATACATTTTCAACTGCAAAGAACACGCAGTATAATTAACGTAAAGAACGACGCTTGTATAGAAGACATTCCGCGCAAGATAAGGAGGGAGAACGAACAAATGAAAAAATGAGGTAACCACCCGGGAATCGAACCCGGGATCTTCCGATTACCGGTCAGATATGATAACCATTCTGCGCGTATGTAGGAGAATTACGACTTCTGATCGAGTGAGGCCTATGGTGTAATGTTTATCATATCTGACTGGCAATCGGAAGATCCCGGGTTCGATTCCCGGGTGGTTACCTCATTTTTTCATTTGTTCGTTCTCCCTCCTCATCTTGCGCGGAATGTCTTCTATACAAGCGTCGTTCTTTACGTTATATACGTATATATATATATATATATATGTGTGTGTGTGTGTGTATATAAATTACTGCTATTTCATACCCATTAACAACTGCTATTAAACAAATTGTGTAGCCAATATATTATTTGAGGAATTTTTTAAATGATTATTTTTAATAAAAATATAAAAAAGTTTTATCTTGAGGCAGTCAAATTTATGATTATTTATTTACTTTTAAATATGTACTTGTTTAATTATCTGCTTTATTGTAACTCTAAAATGTGCGACAATGAAAAACATTTTAGTCCTCTTTCTCTCGATCTCTCTCAAGTTTTCAATACGCTGCATCTAGGTTGAAAAGAAAAGGCAATAGGTTACATGTAGAGGCATTTCATGTACCGAAGTAAAGATGTTATTCTTCATCTCTACAAGGTACTGATTAGGCCCCACCACGAGTATGCTGTGCAGTTCTGGCACCCATCTTTGAGAAAAGACGTACAAAGGCTTGATCAAAATGTTCCATTTCCCATCTGCTCTGTAAAATTTCTCCGCAATTTATTTTCCATAAAAATTGTTGAGTGTTTTCTTGTTTCCTATTTTCAAACACGACCACTGTGTGTGGTTGGATGCTTTTCTACACTAACTCTTCTCTCAGTGAATGGGCTACGGTTGAATGAAATCTATGGGTGCCGCTTTGATGCGCATGTAAAGCTGTTGTGGCATCCCTCATTTCCTTGTAACTTTCCTTGTACTCGTAACGCTTTCCCATTCATATACAGTATATCATTAATAATTAATAGATTAAACAACATCAAATAACCAAGTCTGTGCAAAAAACCCATTCTTAATATAAACAATTAAAGAAAACTGAATATCGATTTTGCGGGTACAACATTTTTATTTACAGATTTAGCAGGAATAAATACAAACAAGTTGAGGGATTTTTATCAAGGAATCTTACTAGGCCTAAACAAAGTTAACACTTATTTACATTACTTTAATTAGCATTTCACTAAATTGACGGCTGTTCGCAATTCCTTATAATTCTTGTTTAAATGTTACCAATCTTTTCATTTTTCTGGTTAAATTTTCTTGCGCGAAGAAGTACAGTATTTGCATCAATGATACACAATATATCTGCTCACTGTTTTTCTCCTAATACAGGCACCATGCTTCGACCACCCATCTTCACACTACAATACGAAGATATTTCAGGCCTACTCCTACTCTGCACAAACTGTACCAAACCACAATCATTTACAAACTCAACTTTATATGTTTAAATCGTTATAATTTTAATACTTTATGACAGCAGAGCTCATATTGGACACTTCAGATTCTGTACAAACTTTTTATCAATCTGAATATATGTATAGAATGCACCATCCTCTTTTTACAGCTGTATTTAAACAATTGTATGTTCAGTCAGTTCTAGCACCTTAAGACATCCTTGTAAATTGGGCCACATACACAGTAAAGGCTTGTTATCAACGGAGATAAGCAACAATTGGTTTTGGTAGTATATGGATGGTAAACCCTCCATTGCATCCAGATTATCTAAGAACCCGTGGTTCAGAGACCTCGTAAAGCTGTAGGCTACGTCGTCATATGATCTTAGATGTTGTGAACAAAACATTCGATGGTTCTGTACACCGACCTTCTCCCATTTATAACTTGTGATTAATAACAATTTGTTACACTTATTTACATATGTTTATTTACTCGAGTCTAGTCTCAAGCCCATATACTATGTATATATATTATATAATATATTGCTAGCAATGGAAATACAATTAATAAAAAATAACAATGTTAAAGTTAAATGGAGATATAGACAAACGTTTTACACCGTGAATTCCTTAGCTTAGAAGACAACGCACGGCTGTTGAATAGCATAGATAATTGGGCTGGACCATTTTTAATTCTTTGCAGTGAACTGTATTGAGCATTTATTGTTAACCCTGGGAAGCTCAAGACATTGTGGTTAACAAACACTTGCGAAGCTGACCATCTCGATGTATCTTATGTTGGGACATGCTAGCCTTGTCCCAAGTCTTTTAACCTGTTCAGATTTCCTATCAATGTTTTAAGGTCATTTATTTGCTGTAGTCTTGTTTTAATATGCTTCCATCTTGCTGGTGAGGGCCTAGCCCACTTTCTCACCAAGTCATGGACGATTGTCAACAATGTTCGAACACTGTACCTTTGTTCCTTCATCAACAACCTCACCTGTGTCGGTCCACTGTATAATGGGATCCTCACTCAATAGATTATAAAGACTTAAGCCTTTATTCCTCAAAGTATGTGGGAGACTGCTTTTTAATACATGCTTGATATGTTGTGGGGTCGCTCCGTTGTTCTTTAACTGCTCGTCTCTAGCCTCGACCCCAGGTCTTATGCCTCCATGCTCAACATCGTCTGTGCTGTGCCTAATAACTAGGGGGACCTCTGTCGGATTCTTATAATTTTCGTATTCATGAAGAAGTTTTTTCAAAGCTTCTTGGTATAAGATTCTTTTCTCAGGTGAATTTTCACTGTATAATTATAGATCTTACAAATCGCTTTCCATTCTTTTGAATCTGCTTTTACGGGTAAAAAACAAACTTATACAGATGCAAATAAGAGATAATGTTCAGTTTAAAGACACTATATTATTCACACCTTGTAAATTAGCCTAGCTACCAAAGGTGATGGGCGTAGCCGCCGAAGTTTCAAAAGGGTATTTCCCTTACACTTTCCTCACTAGCGACACTTTAAATTACGTAGGTCTACCTCTCCCCAAACATTACTTTAACTATGCCACCATGAGTGATAGTAAGCGTAAAGATTTTTATCACTACTACAACAGTTTTAATGAATATATTTCTTACAATATAGCTGCTGAATGTGAGCGTTACTGTGTGAATGATGTGCACGTGCTTAGAGTATGATTCTATGCCTTTAGAATGATGTACATAGACCGGTCCAACTGCGATCCGCTACAAGTCGCAACCACGATCGCCTCATTGTGCTTTACGGTGTTCAAGAACAATTTCGTGCCTAAAGACACACTAGCCGTCATTCACAGAAACAGCCCACACAGTTATGGGCACAAGGCTATTAACTGGCTCATACAGCTACAGCAACAGACCGGTGTATACATAAAACATGCCCGCAACACGGGGGAAGTGGCCATTAAGGTCAATGGTGGTGTTTTTTGGGTGGATGGTCTAAGCGAAGACCGTGCCACTGGTGAGAAGACTGCGTACTCCTTTAGCGGTTGCTGGTGGCGTGGGTGCCCACGTCCTGAGTGTGAAATCGTAGGAGATATCCATGGTAGATCTTCTATCGACAGTCTTGCATGGACCCGCACCTGCGATCAGCTTATAGGCTCCCAGTTCACTCGCAAGGTCTTGTGGGAGCACGAATATGATGGAAGGATGGAGACAGATGGGGAGTACCGCGAAGAAATAAACACCATCAAACGTTCAATGGTGTTGGATCCTCTCAAATGCGGTGATAGCTTGTTCGGTGGGCGTACAAACTCTTTCAACCTATATTTTCCACCAACAGAGGGCGTGAAACTCCATTAATTCGACCTCTGTTCTTTACACCCTTACGTGATGAAGAACAATCCGTACCCTGTAGGAGCACCTGAAAAACTAGTTGGACCCGCCCTACCCACCATTGAAGAGTTCTCAGCTAATTTGAACGAGAACTATTTCGGTCTTTCTTTCGTAGATGTGCTCCTCCCATCGCGACTTATGGATGCCGATCTTACCCGTCGTTATAGACCACAAACTCATGTTTCCCCAGTGCGTGAAATGTGCAGAGGAGAACAATGGGGTTTGTAATCACACAACCAACCAGCGGAAGATCAGAGGCGTATAGACAAGTCCTGAGCTGTTCGTAGCCGTTCGCCGCTGTTACAGAATATTGAAGTTATATGAGGTGTGGAGGTTTGAAAAACTCCCAAACCTTTTCACACCATATATAAACACTTTTTTGAAGGATAAAGTAGAAGCATCAGGATACCCGCGAGGAGTTGAGACCGAAAATGAAAAATCGGAGTATATTCAGCGCTACCGTGATCGTGAAGGGATACAACTTGAATGGTTCCAAATTTTTAAAGAACCCTGGCAAGCGCTTTAGTTTAGTCCAAATTTGTGTCTAAATAGTCTTTCTGGGAAATTTGCTCAGAATACAGGCAAGGGGAACTTCCATCTAGTCCAAAGTCATAACGAGGTGTGGGATTATGCCAACGCTCCCGATAAAGCGGTCATGGAGATCGTGAATGTGGGTAATACGTACATAATAAAGTACAACAGGACCGAATTGGCCTCAGACACATCACGTGTTACAAACATACCTGTAGCTAGCTTTACCACAGCGTACGCTCGCATCAAACTTTCGAGTCTACTGCATTCTCTTGGGTGGAGGGTTCTGTACGCAGAAACAAATAGTGTGATATTCATTGAGAGGGAAGGTGAATACATGCCACCTTTTGGGAAATTCATCGGAGAGTTGACTGATGAGATCAAGGATGAGTATGGAGATAGTGCCTTGGTTGATTCTTTTTCCTCAAAGGGTCCAAAAAGTTATGGGGTGCGGGTGAGGGTGGAAGAGGAAGTGAGCTATATAGTGAAAGCTAAAGGCATCACTCTTAAACAGGTGAACCGGCGGATCGTTAACTTTGATTCGCTGAAGGAGCTACTGAGTTTAGAAGATGAGGGTGACCAGCCACCCCAATTGACTGCAGGGACTCACAATTTTCGGGCACAGAAACTAGGGGACGTGAAGGAGCTTAGGGGAACGGAAGTTTGCCGTAACACATAGAGGAAACACTACCAGGTGCCTGGCACCTACGATACCGTACTCTTTGGGTGCCATGGAATGTTTTGATATATATATACACACACACACACACACATATATATATAACTTATATATATATTATATATATATACATATATATATATATATATATATATGTTAAACACAGACCGTGCATGGAACAAGGAACTCTTCTGGGAAAATTAAATCCACTATAGTCCGAATAAGTAATGGTAAATGACAAATACCATAGTTTTTTTCCTTTTTCATGATTTTAGCCCGACGTGGGCAACGGGTCTCTCTCAAAGAGATCCCATAAATATAGCTTCCCTCACCAGCTATCTGCAAAGCAGACAGGATCCAGCTTTGGGACGTGGATCTAGGGTTTAAAGCAAACCTAGATCCCTACACTCAGAACCTCTATATAAGTAAAAGACTCGTTGCATTCACGTCGTGTTGAATAAATCAAAGAAAAAGGGGTAACTATTGTATTTTTAGCCAAAAAAACCAAAACTTAAACCTCAACCGGGACATTGAGCGTCCACTTTTCAAGGCACGAAACACGTCCGTTTAGTATACACAAACTCAGAATGGTTCCCTGAGAACATTATATGTTAAACACAGACCGTGCATGGAACAAGGAACTCTTCTGGGAAAATTAAATCCACTATAGTCCGAATAAGTAATGGTAAATGACAAATACCATAGTTTTTTTTCTCCTTTTTCATGATTTTAGCCCGACGTGGGCAACGGGTCTCTCGCAAAGAGATCCCATAAATATAGCTTCCCTCACCAGCTATCTGCAAAGCAGACAGGATCCAGCTTTGGGACGTGGATCTAGGGTTTAAAGCAAACCTAGATCCCTACACTCAGAACCTCTATATAAGTAAAAGACTCGTTGCATTCACATCGTGTTGAATAAATCAAAGAAAAAGGGGGTAACTATTGTATTTTTAGCCAAAAAAAACCAAAACTTAAACCTCAACCGGGACATTGAGCGTCCACTTTTCAAGGCACGAAACACGTCCGTTTAGTATACACAAACTCAGAATGGTTCCCTGAGAACATTATATGTTAAACACAGACCGTGCATGGAACAAGGAACTCTTCTGGGAAAATTAAATCCACTATAGTCCGAATAAGTAATGGTAAATGACAAATACCATAGTTTTTTTCCTTTTTCATGATTTTAGCCCATTACTTATTCGGACTATAGTGGATTTAATTTTCCCAGAAGAGTTCCTTGTTCCATGCACGGTCTGTGTTTAACATATAATGTTCTCAGGGAACCATTCTGAGTTTGTGTATACTAAACGGACGTGTTTCGTGCCTTGAAAAGTGGACGCTCAATGTCCCGGTTGAGGTTTAAGTTTTGGTTTTTTTTGGCTAAAAATACAATAGTTACCCCCTTTTTCTTTGATTTATTCAACACGACGTGAATGCAACGAGTCTTTTACTTATATAGAGGTTCTGAGTGTAGGGATCTAGGTTTGCTTTAAACCCTAGATCCACGTCCCAAAGCTGGATCCTGTCTGCTTTGCAGATAGCTGGTGAGGGAAGCTATATTTATGGGATCTCTTTGCGAGAGACCCGTTGCCCACGTCGGGCTAAAATCATGAAAAAGGAAAAAAACTATGGTATTTGTCATTTACCATTACTTATTCGGACTATAGTGGATTTAATTTTCCCAGAAGAGTTCCTTGTTCCATGCACGGTCTGTGTTTAACATATAATGTTCTCAGGGAACCATTCTGAGTTTGTGTATACTAAACGGACGTGTTTCGTGCCTTGAAAAGTGGACGCTCAATGTCCCGGTTGAGGTTTAAGTTTTGGTTTTTTTGGCTAAAAATACAATAGTTACCCCCTTTTTCTTTGATTTATTCAACACGACGTGAATGCAACGAGTCTTTTACTTATATAGAGGTTCTGAGTGTAGGGATCTAGGTTTGCTTTAAACCCTAGATCCACGTCCCAAAGCTGGATCCTGTCTGCTTTGCAGATAGCTGGTGAGGGAAGCTATATTTATGGGATCTCTTTGCGAGAGACCCGTTGCCCACGTCGGGCTAAAATCATGAAAAAGGAAAAAAATATGGTATTTGTCATTTACCATTACTTATTCGGACTATAGTGGATTTAATTTTCCCAGAAGAGTTCCTTGTTCCATGCACGGTCTGTGTTTAACATATAATGTTCTCAGGGAACCATTCTGAGTTTGTATATATATATATATATATATATATATATATATATGTGTGTGTGTGTGTGTGTGTGTGTGTCTATTTACTTGTTGACGATATGTTTATTTATTTAAAATAAATCATGTTTCAATTAGCGTTTCATTTTCTCCTGTGTATGTGTGTTTGTGTGTACAGTAAAAAGCTAAGCACCACCCACTCTATGGCGCAACTCAATCAAAGGGGTCACATGACTCCTGCTACTAGCTGGCCATATCTCTGCCCTGCGTGCTCAGTTGACCTCAACAAGCCCTGGATCTCAGAAGTGTATTTTATCTGTTGAAGAAGTCTCACGTAGACAGAAAATAGTGAATGCTACCTTTGATATTGCATGCTCGACATTCATGTAGTGGTACTCTCGATAAAGTTTATAGATGTGGTGAACACTCAAAGAATCCCTAGTCCTCCCTCCTTTGAGGCTTTTAAGGCCCTATTGAACCGAGTGAAGCGTGAGGAGCAGGAGGTTCAAATACTCTACGAATATTCTTGGGAGAGCAATGGGGACTTTCGTGGCTCAAACGATGTAATGGACTACGTCATAGGACTAAACTGCGTAAAGGCGCACATACACCGCGAAGTGAAAAAAGCATCACTTGCAGAAGAGAAGCAACGGGTTTGAGTTGTGAACCTTGTTGACGAATGGTATGACAAACGCTATTATGTCATGTTACATCACACCGTGTACGTATACCTTGCGTTTGAGAATATAAATCTTGTAATTATGGATAACATAAAATATTTTTAACATTACGTTCATATATATCATGAAGAGGTTCGCAGCAGTGAGGTTGTGGCTAAAGGCTTGTGCGAGTTTTTAATAGAGTTTAGGGATGAGTATCGTTTGTCAAACAAAAAGGACAGATATGGACACATGTTTCTCTCAAATAGAGCGCCGGATTGTTGATGTGTGGTGAAAATGAATGAGGATGTATGGTTCCGATAAAACATTAAAACCGTTATTACTTCATGTATCTGAAAAATTCTCTAAACAAATGTTCGGTATAATGGGATACAAATATTCAAATGATTCCTTCATGTTGGAACAACCCCGTACACGAATCACTAACTCTTGGTATGACGCACCCGTGTGACTCATCCCCCCCACATCTGCCAAGCTAAACCGCGCACTGGCTGCTCATAGTTACCTCAGAGCTTGACCCGGCTGGACATGCACTCCTCACAATAGAAAACCAAAATACGATGGAGCTTCCGTTGAGCAGTATCATCAATGCCGTATATAACGTGTACGTGACGAAGTCAGTGCGTGTGTTCAGGCGTAAACCCGGCGCTGTTAATTATGTACTTTAAACGATTTGTAGCCAATGAAACTCTGGTAAACGGAACGTAATTTATTTAAGTGTTAAAGAGATGAACAGAATCTTCGTTGTGGTTGAGAAGTCGGGTGAGGATCGTTATAAAATACCTGCAGGTGTAGGCGCAAAAAGAGAGCAGATTAGTGATGCACCCTCACACGCTGTTATTTGTACGTTCCGTATAAAACGAAAACAGCCATGCATTGATATACGGTTGATGTTGAAGAATGCAGCGGACAATAAAACCCTTATCCCCACGCGAAACCGTTTCAATCTCGACAGAATGTTTGAAATCGTCGATTTCCGCAAGCTGAAGCCTATATTAGACGCGCGTGTTGCCGATATGCTATATTTTGACATGGTTCTTGAATACGCATGCACCGCGCTGCTCGACGGCTTTACCGAGTGTAGGACTGAACAAGGCGAGAATGGATTGGAACTGGATGCGTATTTAAAAGGTATTGACTCTTCGAAATATCTTGAACTTTGGTACAAAGGACTTCAGCGGTACAGGGCTGAGCTCACCTACACTGTTCACCGTGAAGACCTATTTCTTTATATGATGGGCAGCTGTCGGCACGATTTAGAAGATTACTTCAATTGTCGATATGCGTTCACGGTTGAGAAGCTGGGATTGGAAAGAATAAACCCTCGTTTGGAAAGGATGTCTATAAAATTGAATTTAATAATGATGTGGCAAAGATGCTCTCTTTGTGCGTGCTTTTGAATGTATTCTAACAGTGTTTAAAGAGAGTGATAACTTGCCAACCAATTGTAAAGTGGATACAAAAATAGTGTTCAACGATCTGAAAGCCCTTTATATTGAATATAGACACCCACGTACTTTGAGTGGTGAAAAAATGTTAAATCGTATTTATTGCATACTACAAAGCAACGAGGATGTAACTGTAGATAAGATCACATGCGAGTTTAGTATTTTAATTAATCGCAGTAGAACATAAAGCGAGTATACTTTGATGTTATATGTTATAATGTTATAATGTTTCAGACCAACAAAAACCCTAGGATCCACTCATGGCTGGTCTACCTAACTGTGTTCGTAATTGTGTATTGTGCATGTCCTCCGTGGTGGCGGAGGGGACCTACAATTTTACTTGGGTTCCGAACCACATAGAACATAGAACATATGGAATTTTTATAGTGGGCACACTAGGGGCCACTTCAGCCCATCAAGGTGGCTCCACTATGTAAAAACTGCCTGTACATTGACAACAACCAATTTTTACAAAACCAAACAATCATCAATTTAAAACTAACCAATTGTCAATTTAAAACTAAAGATAGAATCTCTGGATCCAGAGGATCAAGTCATAATAGACACCTATCTACAAATATGTTACACTCTATATCTATTTATAAACGACATGCAAATATATCAGATCCAAAGAATCCAGTCAATTTCATTACGGTATCCATCAATATCAATAACTTGCCACTCAAAAATAAGTCACGGTCCATATCAATTGCGGACCAAATCACAATTTACAACCATATACATTACAATATATATATTTAGGAGGAAAAGTGTATGTGTGGCTGTAAAGACTGTACAGTAATGTACAAATGTTTGTGCACCCATTAGGGATCTCCCATTTAAAGATGTTTGTGGGGCAAGTGAAGATCATGAGTTTTTCAATACCTCACAGTACTATGGGAGGCACCGCTCGGCAGAGGAATCTCTTTAAATGGGGTGTGTAACGACAGAGAGTATCCCCTAACCCATGATGCTGCCTCCTTATATCCCACAACACTTGTAAAACTATGTTTTCTTAAATTTGTTCTACATCTTGGCTTAAATAATTTCATACTATGACCTCTTGTCTGGTTATAGTGATCTTTAATGAAATGAGAATCAAAATCTATCATATCCAACCCTTAATTTTACTACCTTAAACTATACCCAATCTATCAAAATGCGTCTTATCGATTTTTAAACATGTTTATAGACGTGCTACTAATTACTTCTACGAGCAAACTAGTCCAGCTATTTACTATTCTATGCGTAAAAAAGTTTTTGGCAACTGCTGTCTCGAACCTTCTATTTGTCAACTTACACCCGTTATTTCTAGTCCTATTATATTGAGATATTTTGAAAAAGCTATCTCTATCTACATTATGGAACCCATTCATAATTTTGAAAACCTGGATTAGATCACGCCTTAGCCTCCTTGTCTCGAGTGTAGTCAATTTTAACTCTTTAAGCCTATCCTCGTACGACTTTGACCTAAGCGACGGAATCATCTTAGTTGCTCGTCTTTGAATTCTTTCGATTTTGTCTATATCTTTGCGCATATACGGATTCCAAAATTGGATCGCGTACTCCAAATTGGGTCGAACTAATGATTTATAAAGAGGAACTATAATATCGCGCGATTTGTACTCAAAATTTCGAGCTATAAAACCTAACACTTTGTTCGCTTTGTTGACTGCTGCTGTACTTTGTTTCGCTACTTTTAAATCACCAGTGACTATAACCCCTAAATCTTTTTCCTGCTCTACGCTTATCAACTCTTTCCCTGACATACTATACGCAAAATTACCGCTACGCGAACCTATATGCAAAATTTTGCACTTATCGACGTTAAATCTCATTTGCCATGTGACTGACCAATCAACGATTTTATTCAGATCTTCCTGAATTTTACCTCTATCTTCGTCATTAATCGCCCTACCACCCAGCTTCGTGTCATCCGCAAAATTTGAAACTGTACTGACTATGCCGACATCTAAATCGTTAATATACATTAGCCCAACACGACTCCGCTCCATCAACGACCACCCTCTGTTTCCTACATCTCAACCACTCTTCTATCCAATTTATTACTACACCCCTGATTACATGAGCCTTAGTTTTCTCAATGACTCTTTTGTGCGGTACGGTGTCAAACGCTTTTTGAAAATATAAATACACTACATCATCCGCCCGATGACTATCATAAACGTCAAACACGCTTTGAAAAAATTCTAAAACATTAGATAAGCAAGATTTGCTTCGCCTAAAACCGTGCTGCGTATTTCTAACTAAGCTATGCAATTCTAAGTGTTCGACTATACGATCCCTAATTATTGATTCCAGTAGTTTACCTACAACAGACGTTAAACTGATTGGCCTATAATTTCCAGCCGCACCTTTATCGCCTTTCTTAAAGATAGGTGTTACGTTTGCTAACTTGAAATTATCTGGTACGCACCCCTCAGAAATAGACGCATTAAAAAACTTTGTTAGCGGCACAACAATGCTATCTTTTAATTCTTTTAGTTGTAGGGGATATATGGAATCCGGCCCCGGAGATTTACGCGTTTTCATTTTATCAATATAGCCCATTACCTTCCATTCACAAACCACAATATTATCCAAAATATTACCATTATCAAAGGGTATTATGTCTATGACCGTAGGGATATTCGTTACATCTTCTATAGTAAAAACTGACGTAAAGAATTCGTTTAGCAAGGTAGCCATTTCCTTGTTTTCAGAAACTAGATCTCCGTTAACATTTTTCAACGGTCCCAAGACACTTTTTACTGGATTTCTATTGTTGACGTATTGAAAGAATCGTTTGGGGTTTTCTTTACCGTCACGAGCTATGGAGATTTCAAATTCGCGTTTGGACTTTTTTATCACACTTTTCTCTTCACGCCTTAGAGATATGTAGTTGTTTCGTAACCACAAATTGTCTTTATCGCACTTATGTAGCCTATAAGCCCTATCTCTACTCTTTATAATGTCTCCTACTCTAGAAGTAAACTACAAGGGCTTGTTATTTACTTTCGCACGCTTAATTTTGTACGGTACACATTCCTCATTTATAGTCCTAAATACTGTTTCGAACGATTCCCACATTAGTTTTGCGTTGGAGTTCCCCATTACGTTTTCCGAATTGACGTGTGACAATTTATTTCGAAATTTACAAAAGTCTGCGTGTTGGAGGTTAGGAATTTTAGTCGAGTTAGTTGGTTTCGAGTGACTTACTGCGAGGACAAACTCTACCATATTGTGATCGCTATTGCTTAACGGTTCTATTACTTGAAGATCAGTAATTAGCCTATCGTCCGTAGTTATTACTAAATCTAAAATACTGTCCAACCTCATGGGTTCCCCAACCTTTTGAATAAGAAAGCTATCCTCGAGAAAATGAACTAAACGATTACCTTCTGCGTCTCCCTGCGTATCAGCTGTTTGATTATGGGGCGTATATATAACCGCAACAACAAGTTTGAAATCGTTCAATTCAAGTTCTGCTATTGTCGAATCTATTGGTTCTGGAATTGTGTGCTTTACTTCTATAACGTTCGCAATATTATCTTTGATATACAACATAACACCGCCTCCTCGCCTACCTATTTTGTTTCTAATAAAAAGTCCTACAAAGTCACGTGTTTCAGTGCTAAGCCACAATTCATTTATCGCAATTAAATCATAGTCTTTACAAGCAATTAAGGAAAAAAAATTCGTTTATTTTATTTCGTAAGCTACGAGCATTTAAGGATAGAACCTCCAGATTGTTTGTAATTGCGACACCTTCGCGAGCGCAGGGGAAATTTGTGGAATTTACGCTGGGACCGTTCGAGTTACGGCAGCTTCAAAAGAAGAGACAGTATTATGAAATAGTCTTCCTAAACGCGCAGCTCCAACGCCATTAAGATGAGGTCCATCTCCGAGGAACAAGTCCCTCCTGCCGTAGAAATTGTTCCAAAAATTTGCAAAATACACTCCTTCCTGTTGGCAAAGAGAGTTTAGGTCGTTGTTAATATAGGTCGCCTTGGTGTAGAAATCGTTACGTTGGATAATTCGAGGAAGTATACCTGTTAAAACAATCTGATTAGTTTTTTCCTTTAATCGCTCTAGTAAGTCCCCGTAGCTAGCCAGCAGTTCTTCCGATCTAGAATTTAAAACATTATTAGTACCGACATGAATAACATACGTTGTGTCCTTGGCGGTACCGTCTGTAAAATGGTCAACACTATTAGTTATATCCTCCACCCTTGCACCAGGGTAGCAGTAACGGCGGCTACGACGAGGGTTTCTCCCACAGAATTCCTCGAGCTGCCCTCGAACAATGGAATCGCCAACGATTCGTATTTTCGGTTCATCAGCATCTTCGAAACCTAAAACAGAAAACTCATTGTTTGTTATTACTGGTGGACAAGTCTTAGGTTTTCTCAATGGGGCTCCATTACGCACTGGAACGATGGGTTGGGAACTAGGGGAAGAGAGAGGGCTATTAGTACTATTTATATTATGTAGAAACTGAGGCAGGAGGGGTCGTAACTGGAGTCTCATGGGATTCTAATTTTGCCGTAAAGAGCATCACGCTTTCTTCAAGCCTAACTCTGGCCTCCCTCTCACGTTCTAACTCGTTCCTCAGCACTTCCATGCTTGAGCACCACCTGCAAACTAACTGTTCATTATTATTAGCCATTGTAAACGCGTAAGCGGTAAATTTCCCTTCACAGGACTGCAATTACTTGACGTGGGTGCCATGCTCTTAATTAGTTAAAAAACAAAAAACAGGTAGGTAGATGGCGTACATATATTAAACGTGATATAGATTTCTCCTGTACTATTATTATTTTTCATGCTTATATATAAGTGTGTAGATGCACGTACATACAGTATATTAAACGTGTATATAGATTTCTACTGTATTAATATTATTTATGAATGTGTATATATATATATATATTAGGGCGGCTCGTTTTTACACTTTTTTCGATATTTGATTGGGGGTAGTGCGGAAAAGTTGCGATTTGGAGAGAAAATAAAGTGTGTAAAATTTTTTTGATCTACGTCAATACCTTCCGGTGGCAGCGAGTCCTTAAAAATCGAAAAATAGGTCTAAAAACACATAAAAATACGATATTTGAAAAATATATTCCTAATTATATTTGTGAGTATTTTTGAACGGGGTAGATTGGAAAATGGTTTTAAAGACTTACAAAATAAACAATAAAAATTTCAGCACAATCTGTTAATAACTTCCGGTGGCGTCTTAGCCGTTAAAATATCCAAAATATTGATTTAAAGCAAGTTTTAAAGATGTTATACAAATGTTAATTCCGGTATATTTCTGTGCAAACAAACCTGAGAACACTATTATAGGCTTGAATAAATTAATAGCAGTCATTGAACAATGAACATTATATAAAATGCACACTGTGCATTGCACACTGCACACTGCTACATCCCCCGTTCCCTACCCTATATAAGCTGGGAAAGGAAGCGACGTTGTCAGTTGTTGTGTGTCACGTGTGGCGAGAGGTTGTGTTATAACTTGTTCATCAACCGTGGTATATCACCATTTACCCGCAGTTAGTTGGTAAATATCGTAAATAGATTTATAATGTCTGAAAGGAAATCTTCAAAAGTAACCAGAACGTTAGCAAAATGCCATAGCATCGGTCAACCAGCAGATTTTGTTAATAATGTTCTACCTACTTATGGAGATGTGCTGAAATGACTTCAATTTACTTTTGTAACTTTCAGAATTCCTTTTTAGTTTACCTGTTTTAAGTAAGGTCTTGTACTTATTATGATAGTTTTTGAGCATATCATGTATTCTTTTCCTTGATAAAGTTGGGATTGAAGCTGTGAGCCAAATCTCTTGAAGTTTGGAAATGATGTCATTGGCAATAATCTGGAATGGAGGATCTTGGCCTGTCGTTTTTCTATTGTTCCGGTGCCAGAGATAAGCTCTTAGCACATCTCCATAAGTAGGTAGAACATTATTAGTCCAGGCAATTTGTAGTTAGACCTGGGCAAAATTGCTTCAGAAGCTTTCTAAACTGTTACCAGCTCAGGAACCATTGCCGAATAACATATCCAAAATCTGACAAAATTGGACCACGGGAACACCCCCAAAAATGAAATTCAAAATGGCGGACTGGATGTTTCCTACGAAAAAAAAAATATATATAATTTACGCTTTTATTTCTAGAGATACATTTGATGCTTTTTCTTTCAGTTGTAATGTTTTAAATAATTCAACAATATACAACACAACCAGTTATTACGCAAATATAATGTTATATAGCTTTTTACAGATTTTTATAATCAATAATACAACAATTATTTTTTTCCCAGTTTCAAGTTATGTTCATTACAGAAGAAGTGATACCTGGTCACAAACATACAGAAATTAATCCTCTTCATCACTATCATCGGATAGATTACCGGTACTTGGGTTGTTATCGCAAGCACTGATTTGGCACTCGCCACAAGCGGCTGAACAGGGCATTCCATTACGCTTGCATCCACATCTTGAAGTAGCACATTTCGTCTTGCAGGAGCAGCGGATCATGTTGAGTAGATAATTTGGAGCTGGTGGCTTGTCGCAGGCTGTAGGGTAGTAGGAATTATTCTTTACATACCAACCCCACTGTTCTGCATCGATCTTCTCTTCTGTAGACTTCCAGATTAGTATTTGAAAGTATGTGCGAAAGCTGTGGTACTTTGTGGACGCATCGGTAGGTGGCAAACGTTCGGGTGTAACAAAAGATTTAGCTGTAGCTACCTTTTCAACTAACATTCGATGACGTAGTGCGTTAGTGGATTCAAGTGTTTTGCAGCCATACAACAGAAGCATTGCCTTTCTTCCAGCGGCTTCAATGTCAGAGTGTTGGCAACAATCAGAACAGAATGTATTTGCAACTGAACGGAGTTCAGCCACCTTCATCAGTGTGTCGAATGCTTTGGCTTTACCGATCGAAAAAATTCTGGATGTGCTATCACAGCCCGTGAAAGCATGCACAAACAGGAGATACTTGCAGATGTCATTGCCTAACAATGATTGAATGCTGAGAATATCATACACAGGATTAGGAGTGGTCCCCGTCTTATATCGCTGCGATAGTACAACTTGAAACCACTGTCCTTGGCATGGTACAGAAGGAGAATCAGCAAGTCGGTGTCTTCCCCTATTACTGTTGTAGTTGCATTTTCTGATGAGGAAACTGCTGCACGAACGATGTCCACATCAGCATCCCCATCTGCGTTGTGAACAGTACACCCGTGCTTCTTCAACATCTCACCTACGAGGGAAATAAATGCTTGCTTGTTGTTTTCATTAGCCAAGAAGTGTTCCTTCTGGCCAACAAACTTCATGCTTGGACTGAGATTCACATTTCTGCTTGTCTTGGTGCTGCGTCTTCTGTGGGTCATGTCCTTGATCGTAGGAGAGCTGCTGTAGCCATCAAAAACAATGATTGCTTTTCCATATGTTTTCAGAGTGAAATCGGCATATGAGTTGGCGATGCTGTCATATGTTTCATCTTGACGCCAGGAAACACGATGTAGTAGAGATCAACCATCCAATACGTACTGGTCTGTGCACTGAATTTCTTGAACTTCTTCCATGCGTAAAGTGTCAGTGTATTTGATTATTGCATGAGCTAGCTGAGACTTATCGGGTTTCCTCAAGATACTTCGTGATTCGAACAATGCAGGAGGATATGCACACAGTTCGTAACACATGACATCTTCAAGATTCATGTCTCCGCCAGTGGCAACAGTCATCATTCTCTGAAACAGTAGTGCAGGATCTACTTCTATATCTGAAGCATCAGTGATCACAACGGCAGAAGCAGATCCTAGTGTTTTCACTTTGTCAGATCTTTTGGCAGAATATGTAAAGGCTTGTTTCCCAATCATTTTTACGACAATGTTCGTACCGATTGAATGCAATTGATGAACGTTAACTCCAGGATCAGCAGTTAGCCCTGTTACAATGTTGCAGAGACCCGAGGTAGAATGGAATGGGGATAAGGATTCCAGACGTTCAAGTACTTTTCTTCATGTCATTACTGTCCCTGATTTGTCTACTTCCCCTCATTTCCTTGTGCTGTTCACTACTTTCCAACAAAACTCTGGTGTATTCCTGCATTGCTAAGTTATAAGTGGAACACAGAGGCATAGAAAAGAGCCACGTTGTCCTTTGGATGTCTGTAAATCCACTTCCGCGTGTCAGTCCGCCTCTGCTTTTCAGGGAACGCATTAGTACTTGTTCTATAACCAGGTCTGTGCCGAGTCCGGCCCATAATCTGTCGCTTCTTCTTACCACAAACTTACCTTCCTGGAACATTTTGTTAACGGCTGGATTTTCAGAAGGCAAACTTAACATTTTCTGCAGGTACAGGTATATCGATTTCAGGTAATTGTGATGTCCGGCTGCTGCAATTATGGGGATGGTCTCCAGCATAGCTTGCAAGTGCAAATCCCACGAGCCGGTTCTGTCTGCTGTTATCAAGGAACGTGCAATGTTGATCATTCGCTGATATTCCAACCAGAGTTGACTTGTTTGCGAAGTAGATTGTAGGTCAGTTTTCTTCGCATCCAAAGTGGTAGCAATCTGAGACAATGCATTCGAAGATTCCACATCCTCAACTGATTGTTTGGCGGTCATAACATCGTCGAGCAGGTCACAAGCTTCCTTATGGAGGTCATGAGGAGTTCCATCTTCATTACGAGGGAAAACGTCTGCGACTAGTAAGGTACTAAGAGCTGCATCTACTATCATATGACCACGTATCGCTCTTGAAACAGCTTTTCCAGACATCATGTGTTGCACGGCATTTGGTCCGTATATTTCTTGAAGTACTTCAGACAATCCTGAACCATTCATAAGAGTACCGACTGCTCCCAAAAGATTCATCAGAGTGTGAAATGATCCCAGCATTAAAACAATGTCCTGCAGGTCTCTCTGTTCATTGATGATTTGGGAAGCTTTCCAGAACAAAGGCTGATCAAAGGTAATAATGCATGGGACTTTTTGATCGCGTGCTATCTTGCTCAAATATAGTAATGTCGAAAATATGCAGGTCATGTCAGTTGGCGACATATCTATGATGGGAAGGAACGTGATCGACGCCACACCTGGATGTGAGACACTTGATCCACCGTGAATTGCCTGCATTGTTCCGGACCAACTTGGACCTGATCTTTCTGCTGAAGATATCTGCCAGAGAAGACTAAGTCGACTTATGGTGGCAGTGGGTACTGGAAGTTCGCGGAATGAGATGTCCCTCAACATGCTTCTCGCGTGTCTATATTCCCTAATGTCAACGGTTGCAATCTTCTTAATGTCATTGTCACCAACATTACGCCTGTGAATAGAAGGGTGGATCTTGATCTTCGGAGTTATTGCGGCAATCATACCCATTCCATGAAAGGTATTCTTCCCATCCAAAGTGCAGACATCATGATCGACGTTATCTGCTGCTAGAAGGACTGCAGTGTTTTCATCAACAGTAAAAGAGCCAGACCCACTTGCCAGCGCCGCGTTTCTTTCGAATCTTGTTACTTCTGCATACGACGAACAGTAACCCAGCTGATGGAAAACGTCAATAAGGTACCTTGACCTAAAGTTGTGGTGTAGCTGAACCGACAAACCGATCTGTAGTGGACATAGTAATCCTCTAGGACGGGTTGCTTGCATAATGCTCTGCCCAATTGCACCTATTTTTCTTGAAGCATCCTGTCCCGCAAATGCTTTTGATAATAGCAATTTCAGACTGTTGGGAATGTAATCAAGAGCACTTTCTGCAGTGATGTCATTTGGAGATGGATACACATCTTTTCTAGGCGAGTCGACAGACTTGATATCACTTCTGATTATTTTTGCAGCAGCTTCTACTAGGTAAATCTTCTGTAGCTCTATATCTATATCACATTCTTTCGACTTTTGTGATAATCTATAAGAATTTCATTAGCTGTCTCTCGTAGTGTTACTACATCTGCCTTCCCACTTTCACCTGATATTATGATCTTGTCTCCGTAACGTTCTAAAAGCTTTCTCTTCATGTGCCTGCGTTCGTAGACAGAGCTCTGACTTCCTTGAAGATATTCCTCCACTTTGGAAATTAGGTCTCCAATCAACAGTTGTTCATCATCATTCTCTTCCAGGTAAGCACAGGTCTGAAGGAATGCTTGGTGTTGCTCTTCATTAGTTAGTCTCCTTTTCTTCGAATCATGATCGTCGGAGGAGTATGCGCGAGGAATGTTTTTTCCACTTCGAAAATTTACGCTGCAGGTGTGATGGTAGACACAATCTGCAGCAGGAAGATCACGAAGATAATACTCCAGACGGCCTTTTACATTAAACGACCATTCATCGCAGCGGCTTTCACAGCACCTTTTTATGGTTTCGGAGAACTCTGTAGTTCTTATTTTGACATGCTCTGATTTTGGTTTGTGTTTGGAAAAAAAGTCCACAAAGGTATCACAAAACAAACAGTGAGTAGCACTGACAAATGCGTATTCATGAAAACGAGCACTTTTCCTTGGTATTGCCTCGGCTGCGGTCTGTCACTTCTTTATTTCAATGGTCTTTTTATCCGTAAACCTTTTCCTACATACAACGTGAACACTTATTCCAGCTGTTGCAACAACATCGCTTCCACGGCTGCGGCTGGATGCATTTATACCATCTGCTCCTTTTTGCGAGATGTGAACCACTTCCTGTCCGCTGTCCAATTTCTCCTTACAAATCACGCACAATTCTTCAGGGGGGGTCTGCATTCTTGAAGGCGGACGCACACCGAGTCAGCCGTACACCGAGTCAGTCTGAAACAGAAAACACACATTAATAAACTGTGTTGCAGTATTTAAAAGGAGTACATAATAACAGTTTTAAAGAAAATGACAAGCACAAATACGCAGATTTGATAGTGGGTAGTAGGAATTAAAGAGTTGTATGTAATATAAGTTTATAAAGATGTAGCAATGTCCATTCTCACATACACTCCATACAGTATATTTTATTTACATTACGTGACGTCATAGTTTAATACTAGCCGCCAAATACAATTTTTAGTGTCATATAGGTTAATTTAGAAACGAAAATGTGTTTTAAAACATTTTACTGATCAAAAAAAACGTCATAACTCTCTCTACACAGCGAAATTAAAATTTATTGTATTTCGTAGGAAACTGCCAGTCCGCCATTTTGAATTTCATTTTTGGGGGTGTTCCCGGGGTCCAATTTTGTCGGATTTTGGATATGTTATTCTGCAATGGTTCCTGAGCTGGAAACAGTTTAGAAAGCTTCTGAAGCAATTTTGCCCAGGTTGAAGCTATTTTTGCTCTAGATTGCCTGGACTATATTAACAAAATCTGCTGGTTGACCGATGCTATGGCATTTTGCTAACGTTCTGTTTACTTTTGAAGGTTTCTTTTCAGACATTATAAATCTATTTACGATATTTACCAACTAACTGCGGGTAAATGGTGATATACCACGGTTGATGAACAAGTTATAACACAACCTCTCGCCACACGTGACACACAACAACTGACAACGTCGCTTCCTTTCCCAGCTTATATAGGGTAGGGAACGGGGGATGTAGCAGTGTGCAGTGTGCAATGCACAGTGTGCATTTTATATAATGTTCATTGTTCAATGACTGCTATTAATTTATTCAAGCCTATAATAGTGTTCTCAGGTTTGTTTGCACAGAAATATACCGGAATTAACATTTGTATAACATCTTGTTAAAACTTGCTTTAAATCAATATTTTGGATATTTTAACGGCTAAGACGCCACCGGAAGTTATTAACAGATTGTGCTGAAATTTTTATTGTTTATTTTGTAAGTCTTTAAAACCATTTTCCAATCTACCCCGTTCAAAAATACTCACAAATATAATTATGAATATTTTTTTCAAATATCGTATTTTTATGTGTTTTTAGACCTATTTTTCGATTTTTAAGGACTCGCTGCCACTGGAAGATATTGACGTAGATCAAAAAAATTTTACACACTTTATTTTCTCTCCAAATCGCAACTTTTCCGCACTACCCCCAATCAAATATCGAAAAAAGTGTAAAAACGAGCCGCCCTAATATATATATATATATATATATATATATATATATTCCTTGCATATTATTATTATTTTTGATTGTATATTTATCTCCTATGTATTTTGAATAAGTGTATGTTAAATAATTGATTACATGTTAAATAACTCGACTAAGTAACGGAATGACATAGTTGTGTTTTATTATTCAAAGTATATCATTTTATTTTATTGAATTATTCTACGCCAAAATTAACGGCACTACAAAAGTTATATATATATATATATATATATATATATATATATATATATATTAGGGTGTCTCAAATATACGAATGGAGGATTTCAGGTCGGGGCGACGCTTGCCCGTATTACACCTTTATAAAGGATTGTTATCACAAAATTTGACAGCTGTAGGAGGATTTTTAGGGGTCACTCAAGTTCGCCACTTCTGTTTCTCTTATACAAGATTTTCTTCTCTTTCGCAGGTGATGGTTACTAGAGCAGGAAACCAGTTGTGGTTGCTGGACAAGGCCCCAATTGCAGCGATTGTTTGTCCACGACTTCCATCGAAGGAGCAATGCCTGCTCCTTTACTTCCACCACCACCAAGACCAAGAGGGAAGGAAGACCAAATCGGAGAGCATTCGCCTGGTGGTGGAAACCATCTGGCCCATCTGGGAGAAGGCCAACATACCAACTACCACCAAGAAGTACGCAGGGGAGAAGCTGGCGAAGTTGATCGATACCTACGACGCACTCAAGAAGAACAGGACAAAGCCGCAAGAGGGTTACCGGTACAAGGAGGGGGATGTTCAAGTCGGATTTGGAAGACGTGTTTGACGTGGCTCACTCCTCCGCGCTATCCTCCTCCAAGGTCCCTCAGGAGGACAAGGATTTTCTCACCTCGCAGAGGGAAGACAGGATGTCGTCAAGTCTTGCGGGGGTGGATCAGAAGACAGCGAAGAAGAAAGCTGTGAAGCGGAAGAGGGATCTTGCAGCCACGGCTAGGAAGAGTAAATGGGATGCTGGGGTGACACAGCTCATGGAGGTAGCGATCTTGGAGGTGGATGGTAGCAGCACTGAAATGAACACGGAAGACGAGGATGATGACGACGAGACGTACCAAGCGCCCAGCACCAGCAAGGCCCAGACTCAAAAGAAAAGGCGAATGAATGCCCTCACGGACCCGAATCTCATCGCTGCTTGGGATCGCGACAACATGTCCGTGAGACAAGCAACGTCGTCCTTTGCAGCAGCAGCTCAGAGTTTGGGTCATGACCTGGATGACCTGGTAATCTCGCCAGCAACTGTTCATCGAACACGGAACAAGATCCGAAAGGTGATGGGAGAAGAGTTGACGCGAAAGTTCGAAGCTTCTGGTCCTTTAGTCTTGCACTGGGATGGGAAACTGTTGGAAGATATCGCCAAGGAGAAGAAGGAGGTTGACCGGATTGCTGTTGTGGTGACGGTCGATGGAGTCGAGGAGCTTCTTGGTGTACCCGTTGCGGTGGACGGCACTGGAAAAGAACAGGCTGCATCCGTACTCCAGGAAGTCCAGGCTTTTGGCATTTCGGAGCAAATCATTGGACTGGGATTCGACACCACAGCTGTGAACGCTGGGATGATCCAAGGTGCTTGCGTTCGCATTGAGCAGGAGTTTGGCCGTCCCATGTTGTAGTTGGCTTGCCGTCACCACGTCTTGGAGATCTTACTCAAGGATGTCTTCGTGCGATGTCTGGGGCCGTCCTCTTCCCCTGACATTCTCCTCTTCAAAAGATTTCAACAGCGGTGGGCCTCCATTGACAAAGGGTCATTCTTGTCCATCGGT